>ML840265.1:0-33028 GCA_009831015.1 Picea engelmannii | reverse complement strand
ATATATATATATATACTCTGTTATGGGATTTTTCAATTATAATTATCATTGAGTACTAGATGCTATGTTTGCCCAAAATTATACATACACACACACATATATATGGGCATTTCTTGTATTTTACCTATATTTGCTCATACACAGAGTTTTATATTAAATTAATGATAACAAAATGAAAATACGATAGTTCGGGGTTGGAAAATGCCTATGTTCGGGTATAGATAGATCATGGGATGAAAATTCCCCAAGTGAGTGGTGAGGAGTAAATAGTTTAGAGGTTCAGACTAATGGCCAGGAATAAATTTCCATAAAACCTAAAAAAAAAATGGCTAAGTTTGGAAGTGAACTATTAAACTACAAAATATTGTGTGTCTTTCCAGAAGGAATGATAACCGTTGATCTCGGCACAACGAGTCAAGCTTGGTTGTTGATCAGAGTCTTTTACCCTCAAGAACTTGTGAGGAATACTGGTTATTATTGATTGTAGGATCCATCAAAGAATACCCTGAAGAGATTGTGATTGTTGGTCGCTAGGGTATCATTGGATCGATGTTCAGAGTAGTGTGGAATGTCAGAGAAAATACATTATGACAGAAGGGATCCGAGGATCAACCAAAACCATTGGATCCATCGGGATGGTGTTGAGTGATCTCGATCGTAGATCATCACGGTTATCATATAAGCTAGGTAAAAAGGGAAGTGGCGTCACAATAACGTCACGGTAACTTCATGCTGACTAGAAATTCTAGCGTGCTTGATGGCGTGTCCTCCAGATGACTTATGTTAATAGAAGATTTGTTCTATGGACAAAAGTGGGCTAAATGGGTGAAATATGACTTGGGTTGTCGCAGTAAATCCTAGGTGTCAAATTTGGTGTAGGGATTAGATCATGATCGTTCATCAGATTCAGGCCATCAGAGTCACTGCCACTTCATATGGGCATGATGACGCAGATCGACGTGGTGGTACAAATCTTTTGGTTGTTGAAAAACCCATAAACTACCAAGGGCCATAACTTTTGATCCAAAGTTTTGTTTTGATAAAACTTACAGTCATTGGAAATATCTCGACAAGCAGAAGACGATGGTGTCCTTTTAAATGGATTCAAAGAGGTTCCGGAGAAGGGATTAAAAGGGTAATTGGGGGTTTGGGTGTGTTACAAATATGTTGTAGACTACACGCGAACCATAAATCAACATTGTGTGTGTACCCAAGAAGATACATTGTGTGACACCAAGATGAAAATCCCACTCCAACCAAAGATATACTATGCACATCAACCCATTTTCTACTACACGCAAAGACTTGAAGGGATCAAATGCATGTTGAATCCTCAAAGATATTCAACAATGATTGTAACCATTTTTGTGACAACTCAACTGGTCATAGTCGAGGTTGTGGGTGAGATGACAAGGTTGTTATGATTTCCATGCTCTGTGGGAGATATGGGGAATGCATGCAGACATGTAAGTGTTGGGTTTTTGTTAACAATGGGTAGCATTATCATAATAGGATGAGATGAGTTAGAGCTCCAGTTGGGCATGGTATCAGTTGTTGTTATGTTCAGAGATAATATGTGTGTGAATAGGAGAGAGAAAGGAGATTTGAGCACATGACTCATGTCTATTTTGTTATGAATGGATCTTGAGAAAGATTCGATGTCTGTGTATTGAAATGTATATTAATGCCTTTGAGATTAATGAATAAATCTCGAAGCACATTTGAGTCTGCATCTAATGAGTTATTCTCTGAACGTATGTCTATTTTGTATTATTCTGCGTGATCCTCTTATGGTAGTTATGGATGAATTCATTGTTATACTATGACTGTTTCTCATATGTTCAATTCCTTCAAACCTTGCATAATACCCATGGTCTCTGTGATTCTCATGGCATCTTGGTTAATACATTCTTCAGTCCTTGAATATTGAATATGTCGACGTCCATGGAGTATTTGTTGGTCATGTTGAGCACACAATTATAATGAGAGAGGGGGGCGGGTGGGTTAATCGATATAAGACAATATTTTACTTATTTAAATTCAATCACCATAATCAAACAATAAAACATAATATCTATCAACTACATAACATGAAACACAAGATTTACATAGAAACCCTTTCGAAAGAATACCACAAAAACTTTTCTTTATAACTCTTTGTAGGCATCAAACTATTGTTACAAATATTAGTAGGCACCAAATTACTAGAGACACCAATCCCCACTGATACAAATCCTCGTAGGCACCAACCTACTCTTACAAATCTTTGTAGGCACCAAACTACCAAAGACACCAATCCCCACTGCTAAGCACCAACTTAGCAACATACACCAATCTCTTCGTTTGAGTAGCAACAACCCTCAATTACAACTCTCGCTTTATTGAATATGAATTCCCTCAATTACAACTCTCGCTTTATTGAATATGAATTCAAATAATCATTTGTATTTCCTTCACCATCCTGCTCACACCTTTTTCACATCTATATTTCTTCTTGAGAGGCTCCTCTTTATATAGAATGATATTTCTTTTCTACTCACACATATTTCCCTCCAATTCTTTTTGAATTTATATCTATTTTAGACCCTTCATTGAGAGTTATGTCTATTTTAAAAGACACATCCATTGTTGATTAAATAATTAATTTCTTTTTATTCTCCCAAATCCACCTTATCTCCTAGAATCAAGGAATGAGTGCTCTTCCTCCTATAAACTAGGAATTTACCTAAGATAAAAGTGGAATTTACCAATCGAAATTTGGTTTTGGAAACCCATGGTATTGCATGTAGAAGAGAGATAATTATCCATGTACCCAACATAATCAAAATCATCATGCTAAGTCATGAACATGTGGGTTAATAACCCTCAATTACAACTCTCGATTTCTTGAATATGAATTCAAATAATCATTCATATTTCCTTCACCATCCTGCTCACACCTTTTTCATATCCATATTTATTCTTGAGAGGCTCCTCTTTATATAGAATGATATTACTTTTTTGCTCACACATATTTCCCTCCAATTCTTTTTGAATTTATATCCATTGTAGACCCTTCACTAAGAGTTATGTCTATTTTAAAAGACACATTGATTGTTGATTAAAAAAATAATTTATTTTTATTCTCCCAAACCCACCTTATCTCCTAGAATCAAGGAATGGGTGCTCTTCCTCCTATAAAATAGGAATTTACCTAAGATAGAAGTGGAATTTACCAATCAACATTTGGTTTTGGAAACCCATGGTATTGCATGTAGAAGAGAGATAATTGTGCATGTACCCAACATAATCAACATCATCATGCCAATTCATGAACATGTGGGTTAACCCTCTCTACATATGTTTATTAACACACACACACACACACACATATATATATCAAAACCTTTATATTTATCATTGTATGTGTATTGTTTCCTTTGACATCAATGAAAATATTGCTAACAATCTACCCCTTTGTCATTGATGGAAATCCTGCAATGAAACACATAGTCCACCAGGCATAGAAATAATTATTCCCCTTACTGCAATACTCCCCCTATCTGCAACTCTCCCCCTTTGACATCAATGGAAAATGGATGCTCCCCTTGCGCTTGCGCTTCTCCTTAAGCATTTAGTGACTAGATGAAATGTATATTACTTCCAATTGCTATCTTAGATAGTAAAATGTATCTTTTGGAATGGGTTTTGTGAAAATATCCACAATATGTTCTTTGATGGCAATATATTCCAACTTGACATTTTGTTTTTCTACTTGTTCTCTTAAGAAGTGATACTTGATTGTAATATGCTTTGTTCTCAAGTGCATAATGGGATTATTTTAAAGATTTATTGCACGTTGTCACAAAGTATTGAGATTGGATGAGCATATTCTACCTTAATATCTCTCAATGTCTGCTTCATCCAAAGAAGTTGTGTGCAACATGATTTTGTCTCCATATACTTGGCCTCTGTGGTGGATAGAGAAATTGAATCTTAACCAAGACACTAAAATATTTCCTAAAAATATTTCTCCTCCACTTGTACTTTTCCTATCATCAACATTGCCTGCTTAATCTACATCAACATATGTTGTTAGAGTAAAATATTCACCTCTTGAGTACCACAAGATGAAGTTCAAGGTGCCCTTTAGATATTTGAATATTCTTTTCACTGCTTTCACATGCGCTTATTTTGGTGCGTCTTGAAACCATGCAACCAATCCTATTGCTTGCGTAATATTTGGCCTTGATGTCGTCACATATAATATGCTTCCAATAATTTACCTGTACAGTGTTTGAATTTCTTCCATAGATTCATCATCTTTGCTCAATTTACAACCCACGACCATGGGTGTATTGACTGGTGCACAATCTTCCATTCTGAATTTCTTCAACATTTCATTGATATACTTGGTTTTTGAAATGAATATGCCTTTGTTGGATTGAGAAATATGTAAACCAACAAAGAATGATAGCTCACCAAACATAGACATCTCAAATTCCTTTTTCATATCCTTTCCAATCTCTTGGAACATTTTGTTTATACTACTTGCAAAAATGATGTCATCTATGTAAACCACGATAATTAACTCATTTTCATTTTATGTCTTAATGTGGAGATTGTTGTCCGCAATTCTTCTTTTGAAACCTTGTTGTTGTAGTTATCTATCAAATCTTGAATACCAGTCTTTGGGGGCTTGCTTTAGTTCATACGTGTTTTCTTCAATTTTCACACATGATCCTTATTTTCTGATAATAAGAACCCTTATGGTTGTTCAATGTATACTTCTTCCTCTAGATTTCCATTAAGAAAGGTTTACTTGACATCCATTTGATAGACTTTGAAGTTCTTGAAACACGCAAATGTCAAAAACATTATGATAGCTTCTAGTCTTGCAATCGGGCCAGAGGTTTCTTCAAAATCAATACCTTCAAATTGAGCATATCCTTTACAAACCAATATTTCTTTATTTCTTATTACTTGCCCATTTTCATTCAACTTGTTCCTGAAAACCCACTTGGTGCTAATCACATTTTTATCTTTTGGCCTTGGAAAAAGTTCCCATGTCTTATTATTCTTGATTTGATTTAGCTCTTCTTCCATAGCATCAATCCAATGATTATATTCGCTACATTTTGTAAAGTTCTCAGGCTCTATTTTAGATAGAAAGGAGAAGTTTGTCCTGGTGCACTTGCTAGTCTTCTTCTAGTCCGAATTCATGTATCTTTATCACCAAGAATTAGATTTTATGAATGATTCTTTTGGACAAATATAGATGGTGCATTTGTATCTTGACATTATGTTCCTTCTTCTTCTTCTTTTCCGCTCATCTCTTTTGGATGTTCATTTGTTTGTGATTTCTCCTTTTGAGGCCTTTCTTCATCCACTTTTACATTTCCACTTTCTACATTTTTGCACAATATTTTATTGTAACATCTATAATCCTTGCTTCTAGATGAATAATCGAGAAACATACCTTCATCAACTCTGCAGTAAAATTTTCCCAAATACTCTTCATCTCTCTTTATATAGCATTTTCTCCCAAATACGTTGAAGTATTTGACTGTTGCTAGTCTACATTTGGGAGAAAATGCTATATAAAGAGAGATGAAGAGGATTTTGGAAAATGCTATATAAAGTGAGATGAAGAGGATTTTGGAAAATGCCATATAAAGAGAGGTGAAAAGTATTTGGGAGAAAATGCTATATAAAGAGAGATGAAGAGGATTTGGGAAAAATTTATGTATTTCATTGGGCGTTTTACTATTGTTAACTCTAATTTCCCTTTATTCAAAATGTAGACCGTCGTGTTAATTGCTTCTCTCCAAAATATGTATGATAGATTAACTTCATTCAACATTGTTCTAGCTATATCTTGTACAGTTTGATTCTTTCTTTCTATCACTCCATTCTTCTGTGGAGTTCTTGTAGTTGAAAAACGTCTCTTTATTCCATGAAGCTAAAAAAACTCTTCAAATTCATTTGAGATAGATTCACCTCCTCGGTCTGCCCTCAAGCACTTGATTCTTAAATCAATTTAATTTAGGAAAACCAAGGCTTTTGAATGATTTAAACTTCTCAAATTATTCAGATTTGTCTTTTAAGAATGCAACCCATGTCATTCTTTGATCTGAAAAGATATTTTAACGACAATGGTTGAGTTTTAAAACATGTGTTTATTAACCAATTAGGAAACTTATGAAAGAGGAAGAATTAATTATGAAACAGGGCAGCCAAAAAGAAATATACAGATCTGGAAGTAAGCATGAAGAAACAACAAACCATAACAACAAGATTGTTAACAGAGTTCGGCAATCTCGCCTACGTCTCCAGGCCTTTGTCTCAGTGGGTGAGGCTTTCTTATTTTTGTTAAAAGATTCAAACATACATAATAAAAGTGCCAAATGGATTACAAAATGATATGGTCGTGTTCTGCCAGATCTCAAGAACCCGTCACAATTGACGGCACTGAAAACGGATGAATGAAGCTCCCATAAATGGCCCGCAAAGTTGCTCTCCTCAATGGCTTCCCTACATAAAAATGGCTTTGTCTTTTCAATTCTTCAGCATTTTCCTGTTTTGAACCCCTCCCCCTAGCTTCAAGAACCCCTAGCTTATATATAGGCTTGAATTTGGCAACAAACTCCCAACGTCTCCCCAAGATCTGGCCTCAAAAAGGGCTCCAGATCCCCCAATATTGGCCAAAATATCTCAAAATTGCTGAAAAAATCAATAAAATCTTTATTATAAGGTCAACAACCCAAAATTATGTGCATATGGCATGCCAGCCCCCTTTACCCGGGCCCCTAGTCATGTGGCGCTGCCATGTGGCCAAGCGCTAGACTGGCGCGCTAGTCCTTCTCCACTCCTGGCTCCCGGTGTGTGCATCCGAGCCATATGGTCGCGGGTTTACGCTCCACGTGCCCCAAAAATTTAAGTCGTTGGTCCTACGCCCTTGGTTGGCATGCTAGCCCAGCTGACCGGTGCTAACTTCTACAAATGCACACACTAATAGATGGAGTTATGGGTCATATGAAGAGTGATAGAACCGTGGTAGACCTCTGCAATAGTCCACGCCCAAATGTCTAAGACTATGGTCATAGGGTAGCGGTTGTATGGTGTGTGTCGAGGGCTGGGGCTAGGTCCCAGCCCTTTATTTCTACCCACATTAAAATGTATTCAAGCTTAAATACAACATTTGAACTATAGTTTATAAGCAATAATGTGGGCGGGCTAGTAGCTCGGCCCTGCCAAGTCACTCGTCGCCGGACCGGAGGTCACGGGTTCGACTCCTCAGGAGTCACATAACTTTTGATCAAACTGATGACCAATAGAAGGGTGCCACATGGCAGCCCAAGACTGGGCCATGTGGCACCATACCATTCGCCAATTAAAATTCCACGTGTCCAAATACCATTCGTCCACCTGTCATACCTGCCCAGACAACACCAACTCACTGCCACGTCATTGTACGACCTGTACAGTCAGATGCCACGTGAGCACTGTATGGATTGCACAATCATCAATTTTTGCTTGTTTGACAAAATGAACAGACCGTGATATCTTTCACATACAATGTTCATTTGATCACATTCAAGTTGTGTTGGGTTCATATCGGTGAGGCCTACGCACACATCTGTTTTGAAGCCACTCTGAGCACTTTGATTTTTAGGCCTTCCTGGACCCATTTTGGTTCCTGAATCCATTTTTGGATCACACCTTCCCATTGAAGACCTTTTGGTCCTCCAAAAGGATACTAACTAGTCATGAAGTGCAGGATAGGCCACCCCAATTGTTCTCTATCTTTAAAATTTGTCCTATGTACCTATTGCATCAAGATCAACTGTAAAAAACCATGATAACTAACAGCATATTGTTATCCATTTGTACTTTGTCACATCTTACTGAAGCCACTATCATCCATGTTGACAACATTACTAATGATAACATGAGAAATATGACTGCAAATGAGATAATATGTTTGTAGTACTTGCAAGACATTAGCTTATCTTGAAGCAAAGTATGATTGATCTTCCATTCTACAACCATCTCACGTTCTTGCTTAAGATCAATTACTTGATTTGGCACAATTATAGGTGTGTTTCTTGCATGAGTTGCCTTCCTTAATTGTTCCATTGTTTGAAGAGATTGATTTGCTTTTAAATGTAATGTTCCTGACTTGGCTAGTCTAGGAAACCCTGCTAATGTGTGTGTAGGATTAATTGTTTACAGCATGATCATACAAATAACAAATGTGACAAAGGGTTGCAAAGTTTATATTATGATATCTCTGCAGAGTACAAAGGTCGAATGCGGCTGAATAAAATGAATCACTCGGCTAGATCAAAAGGCAAAAGGATCTTAGTCGGAATACAATAAGTAAACTAAATGATAATACCCAATAATAGATGAGCATTGTGGGATCAATGGATGAGCTGGAACTATGGCAGCACGTATGGTAACTGCTGGAAGTTTGAAAAGTTTTCCCTGGTAGCTATACCTCTCGGAATGGCCTGGAAACTGTCCCAAATGGTGTGCCCCGCTCTAGCTCTCAGGCCTGGTAACTGACCGACCCCTCTGCTGGTGGGTCTGGACCCCGAATGGATCCCCCTGGGGGAATGCGCCCCTCTCTCTCTAGAAAAATGTGTCCTAGTGATTCAACCATCAGAATCGGCTGAGATGTATCTCAAAATGATCGCCTTGGTCTACTAGGAAATGGGTCAGAATGGGTTCCCTGAATCTGATCTAATGCTCGCTCGAGAACCCCAAATGTTTCCGCCAAAAGTGTCACACTTCCAATTCTGGAAAATGTGCCCCAGATGATTCCTCCATCAGAATACGATGAGGAACTAGACAAAATATGTGCCTTGTCTTCCTCTCAACTGGGTCGGAGAGGAATCTCTGAACTCCTCCCGGATGGGACAAGTCGATTTACTTAACCTCCTCAGGAGCTGCGTCCTCACCCTGGATAAGTGCACCCTTGCTGTTGGACCCTGTGTAACTGCTGCTGAAGAATGATGGAAGACCTGTGTGATCTTCCCAATGACTAGGGTGTGTCTCTCAACACTGAAATTAGCCAATTGGTGTCTTCCTCCCGGAATCCACTAAACTATCTCTCCTGAGATGTGCCTCTCTCCTTAATGACAAGTCATAATCTGCATAATGATGAATTAGGTCATTGACTCTTCTCTTATAGATTTCCAAAACCCTAATTCACTGATGAAACCCTAATTCACTGTTGACTTCTAATTTTAGCTCATCTGTTCTATTTTTAGCTCATAATGACTTAAAAGCGCTTTTAACCATTTTTAGCTCAATGTCACTTTCAGAACATAACACCTTTGACTGGAGTGACCTCTAGTAACCCTGTTTACCCCTTTTCCAGCCCTGGCTATAGTCTAATGGGGCGGTTTAGACCATTAAGCCTCCTCTCTAGAGCTCCTATTTGGAAAGGGGCATTACAGTCCTCCCTTCCCAAAATTGCTTGTCCTCAAGCAATACCAGTCGAGGGTGCTGCAACACCTGCTCGCTCTCCCAAGTAGTGTTCTCTATTGGAAGCCCTCTCCATCTGATCAAACACTCTCTAATGACCCTGCTCCTCAGTTTTCACTCCCGAAACTCCAAAACCTCCTCCAACTGTCCCTCCTCATCCAATGGGGGAAGCTCCTTTGATGTGCTAATGAATTGTCCCACTACCTTTTTGAGGAAAGATACACAGAACACATTATGAATCTTGCTCCCCTCTTGAAGCTCTAACTCATAAGTAACCTCGCCTACTCGGCACATGATCCTGTAAGGGACATAAAAACTAGGCTTGAGCTTCTCGGCCCCACTCTTCTTCAGAGATGACTTTCTGTAAGGTTGGAGTCTCAAGAAATCCAAATCCCCAACCTCAAAGTTGTGCTCTATCATGTGCATGTCCACACTCATCTTTTGTCGGTTTTGTGTCGTCTACATGTTCTCTTTCAACAACTTGAGAATCTCTCGACTCTCTATGATCCAATCCTTGGCCTTGGGAGCTCTTCTCTCCCCAAAAACCAATTCTACCAAAGTGGGAGCATCATATCCATACAATGCTCGAAAGGGTGTCATACCAATGGACATGTGGAAAGTGGTGTTGTAGCAATGCTCTTCTAGATGTAGCCACTTTACCCATGTTCATTTTTTTCCACCTACAAAGTTCCTCAAATATCCTTCAACCCACTTGTTGACAATCTAGGTCTACCCATCTATCTGAGGGTGATCGTTGGTGTTGGGTGTCAGCTCTGTCCCCACCAACCGAAACAACTCTCTCCAGAATATCCCCATGAACCGATTGTCCCTGTCACTGACAATGTTCCTCAGCAACCCATGAAGTCTGAATACCTCCCTGAATAATAGATCGACTACCTAAACTACATTGTACTCTGTCGGTATGGAATAGAAGTGAGAAAATTTGATCAATCTATCGACCACTACATAGATACAATCCTTACCCTGGACCTTGGGTAGGCCTGTGATGAAGTCCATTGACATACTCTTCCATTTCTACTCTGGAATGGGGAGTGGCTGAAGTAGCCTTGCTGGAAGAGCATGCTCTGACTTGTTCTATTGGCAAGTCACACACTCACTGACGTGTCTCATAACGTCCTTTTTTAGGCCCTTCCATGAGAACCTCTCCTTGATCTGTCTGTAGATTTTGAAAAACCCCTGATGGCATGCTAGTGGTGAATCATGAATTGTTGTGAGGATCTTCTTCTTGAGCCCTGAATATGGCACCAAGTAGACTCTATCCTTGTAGAATATGACATTGCCAATGACCCTATACCTATCATCCTGTATCTATCCATCCATCACCTCACAAGTGAACTTGTTCTTGGAATATTCCACTAACAAGTGGGATTTCCAATCTGTTGAAATCTCCATCAAAGAACAGGCCGCAGGTCTACTCGATAGTGCATCAACCACAATGTTCTTATCCCCCTTGATGTACTTTATGTCGAATTCAAATGCCTATACCTTCATAACCCATTTTTGTTGGTGCTCACTGAGGTCCTTCTGCTCAAGGAAATACTTCAAGCTGTTGTGATCCATCTTGACCACGAATTTGTTTCCCACCAAATATTGTCTGAATTTGGTCAAGGCATGCATGATTTCCAACATATCCTTGTCATAAATGGAGTACAACCTCTTAGGCTGACTGAGATTCCTGCTATTGAATACAATGGGGTGTCCTCCCTGCATCAAAACTGCCTCGATACCCTCGCCGGATGCATCACACTCTAGTACAAATGGCAAGGTGAAGTCTGGTAATGCCAACACTCGACAAGTGCTCATGACTTCCTTCATATGATCAAAGGCTTTATGTGATTCCTCGGTCCAGTTGAAAGCCCCATGCTTGGTAAGATCCGTCAGCGGTGCTCCAAGCTAAGAAAAACCCTGGACAAACTACCTGTAATAGCTGCACAGCCCGAAGAAACTCCTTAACTCTATTATGTTCCTGGGCATTGGCCAGTCTAGAATGGTCCTGGTCTTTTCCTGGTGCGCATGTACCCCCTGTGCACTAATGATATGGCCTAAGTAAAGAAGCTTTGTCATACCGAACTCACACTTTGACTCTTTGACATATAATGATTGTGCCTTCATGATGCCCAATTCCTCATCCTGGTGCCTCATATGCTCCTACCATGTCTTGTTTTAGACCAAGATGTCGTCGAAGAAAACCAAGACTGATTTCCTCAACTAATCCCTGAATATGTGGTTCATGCAAGGCTGTAATGTAGCGGGTGCATTGGTTATCCCAAATGGCATAACCAGGAACTCGAAATGTCCAAAGTGATATCAAAATGTCATCTTCTCTATGTTCTGCTCTCAGATGTTGATCTACTGATACCCAGAGCGTAGATCAATCTTTGAGAAGAAAACTACCCCATGTAGTTCATCCATCAACTTGTCAATGCATGGGATAGGATACCGGTTCTTGATGGTTTTCTTGTTCAAGGCTCGGTAATCAATGCACATCCTCATGGTGTCATCCTTATTCAGAACTAAGACAACTGAAGAAGCGAATGGGCTGTTGCTCAGTCTGATGTGTCCCATTGCTAGAAATTCCTTGATTGCCTTCTCTATCTCATCCTTGAACCTCCTAGGATGATGATAGGGGGGGTGATCATTGGTTTATCCCCCTCTTCCAACTCAATAGTGTGCTCAAACCCCCTGTCAAGTGGTCTCCTTGGTGGAATCAACTCAAAAACATGTTGATGTCATCCCAACAAATTCTTGATCTCTGTATGATACTGTTTTTGACCCTCTGAATCCTTCCGCGTAGTGGCCAAACACTTTGCAGCATATGCTACCTCCCCATGTATGAATATCCTCTCCATCCTCTTGGTTGAAACTATCTTAGGTGCTCTTGTCGACATACCTCTTAGAACAACCTTCTTCTCATCATGGTCCTTGAATCCCATCTCCAAGGTTTGGTAATTGGTGGTGATTTTTCCCAAGGTAATCATCCACTGGACTCCCAACACCACATCTATGTCAAATAGGTCAACCACATAAAATGTGTCTCTTACTATGTAGTTGCCTAACTTTACCTCCAAGTTTGGGACTCTGTCTAGACACTCCATTGTGGGCCATCTGCTACTGCAACATCAAACCCCTCAAACTCCTTTATCTGAAGTGCTCGTCTCAATACTAGTGAAGCGTCGATGAAGTTGTGGGTGGCCCCACCATCTATCAGGGCGATTGCCCATTTCCCCTGAATACTCCCTCTGATCCGGAGGGTATCATACCTAGGAACACCAGAAAGGGTCACTATGACTCCTCCCTTTGTTGGTTTCCTCTTGTTAGCCTGCTCAGGCGGCTGTGGGAATACTGGACGATGGGCTCCTGCCAGTGTCGGTGGTCTACGGGTAGGCTTCTCCTCTACCTGTGTTGACTCCTCCTCTGAGCTAGTGGATCCATTGTCCTGCTCCTCCTCCTCACTATCCACACTGTTTGTTGCCACCTCAATATAATGAATCTCTCCCTTACCCGTGCACATGTGGCCTGGGACCCAAGGGTCTCTGCAGTTGAAGCAAAGGTTCTTCCTCATAAGCTCTTGCCTAGTCTCATCATCCAACTTCTCCTTGCCCTTCCATTCTCTCTAGAATGGCTTCATGTCTCGATCCTTCTGGGGTACGAAGGGTTTGAAAAAGGTTTTAGTCTTTGGCACTGAGTCTATCAAATCTCGAGTGTGAAGGATGGCATCATGCAAGGTGGGAGGCCTGTATGCCTTCACCCATGCTCTCAAAGGCACTATGAGTCCCTCTGTGAATAGCATGATCAGCATGGGCTCTGATATATCTATCACTTCCACGACTACCCACTGAAACTCGGTGATGAACGCCTCTGTTATGCCAGTTTTTCTCAACTGGGCTAGATCCCTGAAGTGGATCTCAGGATTCCTCCTGTCAAACCTGTCCATGAGCCTCTCTATGAACTCCCTATAGAACGTGATGCGACTATGACCCAATGTCACCAATCCATGATACCACCACTTGTATGCCTCACCCTCCAAGTGTAAGGTCGCGAAACTCATGGCCTCTGTCTCGGTCATATGATTGAGCTTGTAGTATGTGTCTAGCTTATGCACCCAAGCTCTGGTGGTGCATTTGGACGATCCATCGAAAGAAGGTATGGTGATTTTACCAACTTTTTGGATGAAATCCATGTTATTCCCCTGCTGTTGTTGTGTTCCTCCTCTCTGTGGCTCTCTGGGGCAGTTCCTGAGTCTGAGTCCACAGTACTTGACTAGGGTCATGTCTTTATGGAAGTCACGATCAATTGTTGTGTACTCCCTTCGATACTTTTCTATGTCCTCTGCATGATTGGGCAGCCTCTGTGCTATCGGCGGTTGTGCTACTACTGGGGGTGCCCTTTAGAAACTAGGAAACAAGGGTCTGGGAATCCTACTCGCAGAGGTGTATGTGGGAGTGGGTGATTGGGGTCTATTGCCTACTCCTGAGTACCCCTGTGTTGCATGCGGGGCTTGTGTGTCTGGGGTGCCCACTCTAGCCAATCTATCAACCACCTGTGCCAAGGATTGAGACATGGTCCATTGACTAGCTAACATATCATTGATAACCTGCATGAAAGTTGTCTCTGGTTCCATGGGGGCCTTGCCACTGCCCTTTGGTCACTCATATCTGTATCCTAGCATCCTCTCAGCCTCACGCTCTGCCCTTCTCTCTGCTTCTCTATGTGCCTCTTCATCTTCCTCTGAGCTAGGAGGAAAAGGAGGAAAGTCATGCCTAGACCTTCTTTCCCTACGCATGTTGTAAGTGACATATTCGTCACCTACATGTTCACGGCCCTCTAAGTCTTCTGTTGCACTCATCATCTTCAGTCATAGGATGGCAGGACTAAAGCTTTGATACCACTGTATTGTTCCTGACTTGGCTAGTCTAGGAAACGTTGCTAATGTGTGTGTATGATTAATTGTTTACAGCATGATCATCAATAACAAATGAGACAAAGGACTGCAAAGTTTATATTATGATATCTCTGCGGAGTATAAAGGCCGAATGTGGCTGAATAAAATGAATCACTCTGCTAGATCAAAAGACAAAAATATCTTAGTTGGAATACAATAAGAAAACTAAATGATAATACCCGATAATAGATGAGCACTGCGGGATCAATGGATGAGCTAGAACTATGGCAGCACATATGGTAACTGTTGGAAGTCTGGAAAGTTCTCCCTAACGGCTATACCTCTCGGAATGGCCTGGAAACTATCCCAAATTGTGCACCCCGCTCTATCTCTCAGGCCTGGTAACTGACCGGCTCCTCTACTGGTGGATCTGGACCCCATATGGATCCCCTTGGGGGAATGCGCCCCTCTCTCTCTGGAAAAATGTGTCCTAGTGATTCCACCATCGAAATTGGCTGAGATGTATCCCAAAATGATAGCCTTGGTCTACTGGGAACTAGGTTGGAAGGGTTTCCCTGAATCTGATCTCATGCTCGCTCGAGAACCCCAAATGTGTCCGCCAAAAGTGTCGCACTTCCAAGTCTGGAAAATTCACCGCAGATGATTCCTCCATCGGAATCTGATGAGGAACCAGGAAAAAGATGTGCCTTGCCTTCCTCTCAACTCAGTCGGAGGGGAATCTCTGAACTCCTCCCGAATGGGGCAAGTCGATCTACTTAACCTCCTTAGGAATTGTGCCCTCACCCTGGATAAGTACACCCTTACTGCTGGACCCTGTGTAACTGTTGCTGAAGAATGATGGAAGACCTGTGTGATCTTCTTGGTGACTAGGGTGTGTCTCTCAACACTGAAATCAGCCAATTGGTGTCTTCCTTCTAGAATCCACTGAACTATCTCTCATGAGATACGCCTCTCTCCTCAATGACAAGTCATAATCTGCATAATGATGAATTAGGTTGTTGACTCTTCTCTTATAGCTTTCCAAAACCCTAATGCACTGCTAAAACCCTAATTTACTGTTGAAGCCCTAATTCACTATTGACTTCTAATTTTAGCTCATCTGTTCTATTTTTAGCTCATAATGACTTAAAAGTGATTTTAACCATTTTTAGCTCAATGTCACTTTCCGAACATAACACCTTTGAATGGAGTGACCTCTAGTAACCCTGTTTAGCCCTTTTCTGGCCCTGGCTATAGTCTAACGGGGCAGTTTAGACCATTAAGCCTCCTCTCTGGAGCTCCTATTTGGAAAGGGACATTACATTAAATGATGAGCATGTACAACATATTCTTTTCCTGCTTCGATTAAGTGATATTGATTTTGTTCCCTGTAGAATATTGCTTTGCGATCATACAAATAAGGATTGCCTAAGACCGTTCCACATTCATTGAGTGGCACCACATCACACGTTACCTTCATCCACAAACTTAGATGAAATTGCAAACTTTAATGTGCATTTCTTTGTTATGTGCAATTTATGATTGTTGCTTATCCATTTAAGTGAGTAAGGTTTATGATGCATCTGAGTGTTCCCAATTGTTTAACCAATTCCTCTGAAATCAAGTTATATTGAGATCCACTATCTATCAATGTGTCGACCTTAGTATGCCTCATAATGACCCTTAAGTGAAACAATTTACTTCTAGAATCAAATCCATCACCAATTTTACCTATCAAACCAACTGCTGAGATTTTAGATTCATCACCCAAATCCAATCCCAAGTCTGTTGGTCGTGTTGTTGTTGCAACTGTTTGCTTCCCTTTCCTTTCTTTGAACCACTTCGGTCTCTTCTTGGGATGCAATTTCCAATAATTGTCCTCATCATGCCATTCTTTCTTGCAATGCTTGCAAGAGAGCTTCTCTTCCTTTCTTGCCACTGAATTTGCCTTCTTGCGATTCCACTTCCTTTTGTCATCTTTTCTCGAAGATGATTCCCCTGATACACCAACTCTTGTTTTCCCTGCCTCAATGTATGTTGCTTGAACATAAACCTCATCAATATTAGTAGGTCCAAACATAAATACAGTGTTATGAATATGTGTAGGTAAACCTTCTATATACTTCATAAGAGTTTCTTGGGTATGTAATGGAATATCTAACATTAATGCCATTTTACAAAATCCATCTGTGTATTCTTACATTGTTTGTCCCTTTCTTAGTTTAAGACCTTTCCATTCAATTAAATCATTTTCTTTATAGTCCAAAGGATAAAATTGTTTGTTAAGTGTAGACACAAAAACTTGCCATGATGGAAATACATTACCCACTTGTTGTGTGCCATTTTGCAACTTGCTTTGCCACCAAATGAGTGTTATGCCTGCAAGACGAAGCAATGCCAACTTGATTTGAGTGGCCTCATCTTTGATTTGTTGCACACTGCAATAAACCTCCATCTGTCTGACCCAGTTATAAAGTCTCTCTGCATTGACTTCACCATCATACATAGGTAATTCAAATTTCACATCAAGCTTAAGTAAAGGTATTTCTTGTTTATGTTTATGGGAATGTTTTCTTGTGGTGGATTTAGAACTTGAACTTGAAGAAGAAGAAGAAGTTGATGGAGAAGAAGGAGATGAAGGAGGATTTTGAGGAGGATCCTCTCCTTATTAACTTTTGACCTTTGAAGATTCACCTAGAACTGGTCTCTTATGTTCTAAGTAATCCTCATATAGAGCCTTCATCATCTCCGACATGGAGAAGAAAGTCCCTCTTCCGATGCCATCTTCTCACTTTGAGAAGTTCTCTTTCTCGATCCAATCTCAGGATTCTCTTCAACAAGCTCGCCTTCACCACAATTTATCTTTTCCCTGGTAATCATTCAAACTCAAAAACCAACCGTCAACTAGCTCTGATACCACTTGATCCGAAAAGATCTTTTAAAGAAAATGGTTGAGTTTTAAAATCTCTGTTTATTAACCAATTAGGAAACTTATGAAAGAGGAAGAATTAATGATAAAACATGGCAGCCATAAAGCAATATACAGATCTGGAAATAATCATGAAGAAACAATAAACCATAACAACAAGATTGTTAACAGAGTTCGACAATCTCGCCTACATCTCTGGGCCTTTGTCTCAGTGGGTGAGGCTTTCTTATTTATGTTCAAAGCTTCAAACGTACATCATAACAGTGCCAAATGGCTTACAAACTGATATGGTTGTATTCTTTCGGATCTCAAGAAGCCGTCACAACTGACGACACTGAAAACAAATGAATGAAGCTCCTAGAAATGGCCTGCAAAGTTTCTCTCCTCAATGGCTTCCCTGCATAAAAATGGCTTTGGATTTTCAATTCTTCAACATTTTCATGTTCTGAACCCCTCCCCCTAGCTTCAATAACCCCTAGTTTATATATAGGCTTGAAGTTGACAACAAACTCCCAACTTCTCCCCAAGATTTGGCCTCAAAAAGGGCTCCAGATCCCCCAATATTGGCCAAAATCTCTCAAAACTGTTAAAAAAATCAAGAAAATCTTTATTATAAGGTCAAAAACCCAAAATTATGTGCATATGGCATGCCAACCCACTTTACCCGGGCCCCTGGTCATGTGGCCAAGCGCTAGACTGGCGTGTTGGCCCTTCTCCACTCCTGACTCCCAGTCGTGTGCATCTGGGCCATATGGTTACGAGCTTATGCTCCACGCGCCCCAAAACAGTTAAGTTGTTGGTCCTACACCCCTGGTCGCATGCCTTGGTCGGCAGGCTAGCCCAATCGACTGACGCTAACTTCCACAAATGCACACACCAATAGATGGAGGTTCAGGTTATATGCAGAGTGATAGAACCATGGTATACCTCTGCAATAGTCCGCACCAAATGTTTAAGACTATGGTCATAGGGTAGTGGTTTTATGGTGTGCTCAGGGGCTGGGGCTAGGCCCCAACCCTTTATTTCCACCCACATTACAATGTATTCAAGCTTAAATACAACATTTGAACTATATTTTATAAGCAATAACGTGGGTGGGTTGGTATCTCGGCCCTGCCAAGTCACTCGTCGCTCAGATCAGAGGTCACAGGTTTGACTCCCCGAGAGTCACATAACTTTCTCCCAAACCGTCGACCAATATAGGGGTGCCACGTGGCAGCCCAAGACCAAGCTACGTGGCAACATACCATTCTCCAATTAAAATGCCACGTGTCCAAATACCATTCGTCCACCTATCATACATGCCCAATCAGCGCCAACTCACTGCCACGTTATTGTACAATCATATGGCATGTACAGTCAGCTGCCATGTCAACACTATACGGACTGCACAGTCATTAATTTTTGCATTTTTGACAAAACGAACAGACCGCGATATCTTTCGCATATAGTGTCTGTTTGACCCCGTTCAAGTTGTGTTGGGTTTGTATCGACGAGGACTACGCACACCTTCGTTTTGAATCCATTATAAGCACTTTGATTTTTAGGCCTTCTTGGACCCATTTTGGTTCCTGGATCCATTTTTTGATCATTCTTGAGTAATCTTCGATGAGCAACATGAAGTGATTTTCACCTTGTAAACTTTGTGTTCTTGTTGGCCCACAAAGGTCCATATGTATAAGTTCCAATAGCTTTGATGTTGAATATTACTTTGACTTGAATCTTTCTCTTGTCTGCTTCCCATGATGACATTGCTTGAAAATAATGTTTGAAGGTTTTTTTTATCTTTGGAATGTCTCTCACTGCTTGTTTAGTGTTGATTTTCACTAGATTATCAAAATTCATATGGCCCATTCATCTATGACATAAGAATCTTTCATCTACATGTCTTATTATCCCCCATTTATAGGGATAACTAAGGAGATGATGTCTCAAGGTCCTCAGGTTGCAGACATGAAGTACCGAGAGACAGACCAACAGGAAAAGCCCCACATCACACCACCCATCACTGTGAGATTGATGGATGCACCATTCACCATACCAACTTGGTTCATAGAGGACGATAGATCCTGCTCCATGAGGTAATGAGTCTAACATTGTTGTAAGTGTCATTTTAATAAATGAAGCATTTGAATATGTTGCAAAGGGTTATTCCTTGATTTTGAAAATGTTTGCTTGGAAATTATGTTATTTCCCTATTTCACCTTGGTGGTTGGCATTGTGTCCTAGCAAGTAGTCACCCTCGGGGAAATGGTTGCTACTGGGGGGTCTCCTTAATGAGTCATTGTACCGCTCCCATGCATACTTTCCACTTTCCATGTTTCTTTCCTTTAGTCTCCTCATATTTTGGGTTTTCGAGCCACATTGACCCAAGAAGGGATTGTACCTCGTTTCATGGAAGAAAGGGATGAAGTCCTATAGGATTCTAGATGGAAAAATATAAAATCCAATCATAAACCTTGTAGATGATCGCTCATGGATCCCAATAAAAATGAAATTTTTCTCACAAAAAATTGATGGGACCCTTAAAATAAATAACTAATTAAACATGCCAACCAAGGTAGAGTGTGTGTGGGAAATATTTTTCATGCTTAGGTAGAAGTCCCACACATCGTCTTCAATTTGGGGAAGCACAATGTGACCATGGTAGATTTAAGGTGGGCAATTTTTTTTATGCTTAGGTAAAAGTCCCACTTTAGCTTCAACTTGGGAACACTTTAAGAAATTTAAGGACAAAAGGGCTTGGAAAAATCATGCATCGCAGACAAAATGCATCACACCCTCTACAAAGGCACCCATAAATGAGAAAATATGAGGCCTTGTAGGTCAAGAAACCCCATGCCCAAAAGTATTAACCTTATCCACCTCATACTCTTCACATGACTTAGAGAGGGTCCACCTGAGAAACACTCCTTAACTTGGGGAATGATTCACCCAATAGGTCACCATGATAACCCTCCCATACCTAAATTTGGCAAGTTTCACAAGGTCTTTGAGCAATTGTTTATTTTGAGAGGGGGGATTTGATGCACATGTTTGGATGGTTCTTTGATTATATATGGATTACTTGACATGATTCTTGTGAATTGTGAGCCCTTGGAGGGTGAATTTGCTTGTCTTTGTAAGGACTTGACATGTATAAAGCTTTCCATGGGGGCACAAGGTTACTTGGACCTTCACTTGGGGAATGAATCCCACAGGATAGATGTTGTGCCCCATCTCCTTGGACAATTGGAGGCATGAGATGATACCTAGAAGAAGCAAAAATAGCTCCCTATTGCCCAACATTTGACCTCAAAGGCTCAAAACATCACTTTTAGGGCATGATGTCACACTTGGGGCTAGTGTTTTGGTGGTGATGATTTGATGATAAATTGGCATGGTTAATGGACTAGAGTGCTTGGCAAGGTGGCACATGGCCTTTGGAGGCCCAACATCTCCCTCAATAACTCAATGACTTAGTCAAAATGCCAAAAAGTCACCACTAAAGGGAATGACATCATCATTCGGGGCTTCTTTTAATTGTAATTGTAATTTTTTATTTGTAAAGAGGAAATTAGAGGAGGTCAAACTCCCTAATTGTGTTTTACCCTAAAGATAAGTGGGCAAACTAATTTTGAAGGCCTTGTATAAAAGGAGACCTAACTTATTTCATTTACACACATCATCTCACTTGAAAATTAGATACTTGTGGTTGAAATTTTTGCCCTCTTTGGGAAAATCACATATCTCTCTCTTTGATGTTATTTGGATGCTAAACACTTGTATTTGGATCTAAAGTGGTGCACTATCTCTTGGATGCTTGTCTCTTGCTATGGTGATGGAATGCTTTTGGTGGATAAGGGTTTATCATGCTATTTCTTGGAATTGGTAAGGAATTTATGCATATTGTTGGTGTTTATTTCGTGTTTCATGGTTATTCTTGTCTAAACCCTTGGAGGAGTATAAGGGCAAACACCCTCCATTGAGATTCATCGTAATTTTTATTGGTTAAGCTATTGAAAAAGGTTGCTAGGAGGAGTAAAAGGGCTTACACCCTCCTAGACTTATCTTGTTAGGTTTACTTGCTCTAGGGAGTAAAAGAGATTACACCCCTAGAGAAGAAGTAGATATTAAATTACACAAGAAGAATCCATAACCCATTGACAAGGCACTAATCTTAATTTTCATTGGAGAAATAAAATCATTGCATTGGTATACGTGAAATTGAGAGATATTGTACTTGTTCAAGCTGGAATATTTTCTTAGTGTCATAAGCTTAATTGTGCCCTAAGGGCATCTAGTTTGGCCAAGTAATTCTCTTGATGTAATAAACTTAGTGCTACATCCATTAGGGCTGCATAAAAACACTCTTAAAACTCTCTCATTACTCACTTTTCCACCACTGAAATTTACTTGTGAACCTAGATTATTGTTCTACTGCTCATTAGCTATCTTTTTTACAGTTTACATGTTGATTTCTGTGGTTGGAATTTTCTATTGTAGCATATGTTTGCTATAGCCACTTGGCTGCTACAATAATTTACTTATAACACCTGACAAACGACCCTAATTTCCATTAAAGTCTTGTGCTATTCAGTTAAACTAGACATAGCTAGCTTAGTTTCTAATATCTATTACTTGACTTTTGGCAACATATTTTACAGCCATTTGCTAATTTACTTCGGTGATATAAATCTAATATACTGCTGAAATTTAGGACATAAATATTTTTTTTCTTGTCCCCTTGGTTATTTTGATTGTATCTCGATCAATTGTCTTGTCTCAGGCAAGTTTAATGTTGTCTTGTAGGTACACGACACTTTGGCAACCTCCCTGCATTAACAAGATTCTTTTCCAAGCCTTTTTCCACTTCAAAACTTGACCTATAAGGGCTTCAGTGGTCATTCTACCACTTTCCACCTCAATACCCCTAGGGTCATCGTTATTCCCCCCTTGTGGTGACTTATAATCACTAAATCGAGGGGAGTATATATCTAAGGTGATAGTGGGTAGCTATTCCCATAGTTGTCTCACTTTTGTGGATTGGGTTGGGCTATTCCCAACCTACAATCTATGTGATAACATGTCCCATTTAACATTTTTCTCCTTTTATTTCCTTGAGAATATGTACATTGTTTGAGGTTCTATTTGCATTTTCCATTGATCTTTCTAAGCTTGTCTTCCTTATCTCACAACCTTGAGAATGAAATGTGGGAGTGTGTCCTTGATGACACATTTGATTGACACTGAGAAGATTATGTTTCAAAGCTTCAACATACAAGACATTCTCTGTTTAGTCTTTCCACTATCAAGACTAAGAGTACCTTTTCCAATTATTCTTGCAGTAGTATTATCTCCAAATGTTACACTGCCTTCTTTTAATTCCTTCAAAGTGAGAAACATGGTATGTTCCCCTGTCATGTGGCTTGAGCATCCACTGTCAATGTACCATTGATTTCCTTTATTTTGGGCATGAACTTCACTTTGTACAAGCATATATTTCTACTTCTTCTACTCTTCTTGCTCCTGCTTCTTTTTCCAAACTTTTGTGGATTCTTTATTTTGTTCAGCAAGGGTATATTTTCCCTTGTTTTTTATAAGAGATTCCACAATACCACTTCTAAAAAAATGTGTTATGTGCCCATAGTTGTTGCACTTATAACATACAACATTGTGATCAAATAAAGGGGAAAATGAATTATAGTTTCTATTTGAGAACCCATAAGTACTTCTCTCTTTGTTCCACACATATTATTACATGCTCTACACTCTATTGCTTTATTACCAAAGCAATTGCAAAAAAACAATAACCAAAGAAAGAGTTTTGGTACCAAGTTGTGCAAGGCCTCCTTGGTGGAAAAGATATTTTGAATTCGTCCTTGTTGTCCTTGTGAAGAAGGTCAAGTTTATGCGGGACATCATTTTCTTTCTTCATGTTTCCTTCACTTTTGATGGAGCATTTGAGAACATCAACATAACTTTTAGGTTTTTCTTTATTCACCTTCTTTGGTGCCTTTGTAGCCTCAAAGTTTGAATTTTCTTTAGGAATCTTCTAATTCTTATCATAGCCAAGACCAATCTTAATGAATTGTGACCTTTGTCAATTGATGATATCATTTAATATTTTGACACTCTTTTCAAACTTCAAACTTCTATTCAACTGAGAAGGTAACTTCTCCAATTCCTTTATGAATGAAACGATTTCAAATTCTAACTTTTCACAAATTTATTGCTTTTCTTTTAACTTTCTAGTAGAGCTTGGGGTTGGAAAAAAGAAGTAGTAAAGTTTCTCATTAGTCGGTATCATAATGGCCACCTCTGGCTATATTACCTCGTTGGAATCACAGGAGGTATGATACATCGCATCACAAGATTGTCGCATGGAGGCAATCTAGTGTCCAAAACCTCAACTCAGCTGACTGGATATAATTATGTTGTACCTACACAACACCCTCCCTAATTTCTTCTTTTATATTTTCCCTAAGAGAAGAAATTGGGCCCCACTTTCTAAACGTTTTTACTAAAAACCATCCCATTCTCTCTTGTGCAAAGTTAAAACTCAGCTCCCTCTCATTGCACCCATTAGTCAGGCTCCTGTCGTGTCCAATGATTAAGCATTCCATGTCTGATAGGATAACTGATGACTGATAGCTTATCTTGTTTAATCTTCATTATGTTGTAGTCATAATTAAGCTTGTTTGTGTCACCAACAATTTTCATTACACCTACCATACCAACATGCATGTTTTGTGCCTTCTTGATTTTATGACTAACCATGGGCATGAGATTGTCATAGATCATCATATGGGTTGACTAGAACATGTGTAGGTCTTGTGTTGTCTCTTAAAAACATCTCTGAATAAAATTGGTACTCCCACTCCTAAACAATGTCAAGCGCTCTGAATGTCAGTTGGATTTTTTCACGGATTTATATTTCTATGTTATTAATGCATTACATAAGCTTCAATGTATGAACTAAAATCCTATACAACACAGATGACAGAGGAACTGATAGAACTAGATTCAGGCAAATAAATAGAAAGAATGAGGCCCATATGTAATACCCATGTTTCCCCCAATTTGTAAATATTATTATTGTGAACAAGACTATGGACAAATTTGTTATATGAATGTTGGAAATACAATGAACCTTGCTAAAGAAGGTAATGTGTATATTTTGTTATTTAATAAAAAATAAATTGTGGCATGACTTTTGAAAGAGGGTTGCCAATGTAGATCATGATGCATGAGAAGGGATGGTAAGGGGAACCAGCAAGGGTTTAGATGACCGTTTCCACGCTGGTACTCTACTAGATATAAATTGCTCAAACCTAGAACAGTCTTCTGGCCCAGAAGATTTAATTATCAGTTAGGCTGGTAGTTGGGAAGTCTTCCTCAAGATTCAATGAGGATATGGGCAAAGTACCCATCTAGAAAATTCTGGATATGACCCATGAAATCTTGCTAGGGAAGGAAAGAAAGGAAAGGAAAATTGTGGGAAGAGGGCATAAGATACACACAAATGGGTCTGAGGACCATTCCAGAAAAATAAGAGCATGTGAGGCTCTCTGGTCCTGAAGAGAACTGAGAAAATAAGTTTTTTTGGGTACATGAATGCTTGGAAAATGTTTTATAATCAAGATGATAAACAGAGTTGCAGTGATTGAGTGAACGATCACAACAGGCTCCTTTGCTTGGTGGATAGAAAACATAACTGTGAGGTTCTTGTGGGAAAAGGAGAGTAACCTTTGTCCCTTGTTGTTGCTCAGAAAAAGTAGAATATCTCTCATGGAATCATAACCTAGCTTAGGGGTGGAAAGTTGAGGAATACTCCAAGACAAATTGTGCCTATGGTTGGGTGGAAAAGGGAACCCCTTTCAATAATTTCCAACTAATTTCATACTTTAGAAAAGTGTGACTCTGAGTTTTATATTGTCTTGATTGTTTTGTTGAAATATGTATTTTTCTTGAGCTAAATGATGGCATAATCCTTTACCTTGTTTGAATGGTAGACTTTGTGGCTCTGATGGCCTAGTGTCCTGGGAAATTTGAAGTAAATCTTGAATATCATATTTTGTAAATGATTTTCTACTTACCTCTGTTAAGAAAAGGAGAATTGTTAGTAATGGTTTTTTAAATGAATTTGGGAGCATAATAATTTAGCCTCTGTGTGGATTGGAAAATCCTCAAAGGGATTTCCCAGGGACCAAATCCGCAAATACAGAGTCGAGATGGAATCTACAAGACGTAACTGAACTCGTCAATCCCTCGAAATCTCTCTTCATGTTATAGAATTTGAGTTCTATAGATGAGAGGCGCTACCTTCAACCCACATTTTCCATGTGACCTTGGGCCCAAAACCATGGGCTTAACCAATTATTGGTTAAGACTCTGAAGTATAGCCTTCTGGGGAATGTAGAGGTTCCAGGTGACCATAAGCTCGAATCCATGGGCTTATTACCTTTAATAATGGATCACCACCTTGAGCCCTCGAGCCACTAGGAGTTCCATATGACCAGGACCCAGGAACCCTGTGCTATGTGAAAAAGGAGCTAAATATTACACAAATAAGATCCTTTTCAAAAGGATCGTGCTATTGTAGCCATCCATTTACCCTTCGGGGGTTGTCATAAACATTGGATCGAGTAAACCATCTTATTCGATGATCTAAGGATCCTTGAAAACCCTTCATGGTCGTCATATTCAAGCTATGGTCATTCGGTGTTGACCCACTCTAGGCGTGAAAGAGTTTGAAGTGGTCAGAATCCCCAAATGTTGACATCGTGAACTAACGTGATTCGTTGATCTGAGGATCCTTTAGGATCTCTATCAATTGTTAGATAGAGTATAGTGGAAGGATAGAGTAAACGATACCATCAACCGACGACAAACAGTTGTATCCCCTTTAAGAACCCTTTGACAGGTAACCCTTCGGGGAATCGAAGGTTTAACGAACGACAAGTGTCGTGAACTCGCGAAATCTCGAAGTGGAAAATTCCCGCCAACTGTCAGATCGAGGGGAGGAATTCAAGAGCGTTGTGGAATGTAGATCAAGGATCCATTGGGATCTTTTCTCAATCATTCGATCAAATAGTGGGAGAACAACATAATTACTCTGACGAAGCCTTGCTTTGAGAGATGTAAGGTTCCAATTGTGAAACCATCCCGATGGTTGAAGGCCAGAGTACATGGCGAGGAGTTCTGGACTTCGGGACTCCAGGATATTTGAGGACATAGGAGGGTGGGGTAGACATCGAAGTCCCAAAGTTCCCTTATTGTAGTGTCCATATTCGATTGGGCAGGCCTGCATACGCCATGGTGATGTGGCGTGCTTGGAGAGTTCCACGTGGTGTCGTGGGATTGGTCGCGAGTTAGGTGTAGGACCCCTCTGTCAAGTCTAAACCATGTATTAAGTGAATATAAATATCAATCGTCAGATATTTAAGGGTGGACATAACTCCACCATATATCTCGGTGTGGAAAGAGACTTCAGGACTTCGTTTCTCCCGGGATGTTTTAGACATGTGCAAGAATGACGAAGGGACAAAGGCCCTATATTCCCGAAGGTCCCAAAGTGATATTCCCCATAACCCCTCTCCCACGTCCATGTCGTTTCCAAAGGATGACGACATGGGTCATGATAGTTCCATGTCAGACGACACAAGAGAAGTGATGCCACATGGCAAAGGGGGTGGTTATTGGCCAATGACACCCCAAAAACTTTGGAAATCCATAAATCTCAAACCAGAACTCGGTTTTGGACAAGGGTACAATCATTAGAAATCTCTCAGTGAGCACAATACGATGGCGTCCTTATCCAAGGAACTCAACGAGTTGTATGAAAGCAGAGAATTTATACCCACATCCATTAAAAGGCTACTTAGGGGGTCGGGTGTGTGATAGGGTGGTATCATAGCAGGCAACAACACTTCGCCTGCTTGGGCTCATGAAAGAGCAGAATAAATTCTAATAGAAAACCTTTAAGGGGCAAGACACCCTACCCTTCCCATCTGTAAGAGATTATTTAAGCTTTACTACTGAAAAGAGTGAGACTTTCTATTCTTTCTACATGTTTTGAATCTAAATTGCATATTGTTTTTATATGTGGAATAATGAAGCTAAACTTACCTTACAAAAATTACATGTGTTGTTCATAAAAATCGAGGCCAACTGACTAACCGAGAATGTTTTTATGAACACTCAAACAGTCGGTGGACATCAAGGAAAACTACAACGTAAAGAATGGTGACACACCATGATTTGGGAGAAAGCTCCCATAATAGAGAAGAAGAATCTGATGAGAGGAGAGTGGTGGAAACTACTCCAAACTTAGTTGAAATAGTAAGAAGCCTTATGGCAGAATTACAAAGTTGTAAGGAAGAAAATGAAAGGCTCATAAAATAACATGAGAAACAAACATAAATTAATGCAGTCCTGTTGCAAATCCTATCATACATACAGAGGTAGCTGCAACATGGACCAATGGCCAATAATGTGTACAGACATAATACTAAGAAAAACCAAAGTCCACCTGGATACAAAAACATGGCCCTGAAAATAACAACACAAGAAGAAGCGCCTCCAAGAAGGCTTGACCTGGAGCCAAGAAGCATGCTAATGTTGAAGATTCATCAAAAGAATCCTTTAGTGAGGGAACTGACAACTCCAAGGAATTGTCTCAGAGTGATACTAGTTCACCCCTTCAAGGGAGAAGAAAGAGGAGAAAATGTGCTAAGGGTCGTGACCTTGAAGATTTTAAGAAATCCAATCCACCCACTTTTGATGGGGATATTAAGAAAGGGGGAGAAGAAAAAGCTTGGATACTTGGCCTAAAGAAGCACTTCAAAGTCCATGGCTACTCTGGAAAATTAAAGGCACAAATATCCATTTCCAACTTGAATGGAAAGGCCTCCATCTGGTGGGAGGACCTTATAAATGGGAAAGGAATCCATGAGAAGGAGTTGTCATTGAAACGATTTGAGAAATATTTCAAGACTAAGTACCTATCTGAGAGGTACTATGATGAAAAGAATAAGGAGTTCTATGAACTCAAGTTAGTACAACTCACCATGGATGAGTATGTCAACAAATTTCTTGAGTTGATAAGGTATGTACCTTACATCAATGATGAAAAGAAAAAGATACAACGATTCATTAGTGGACTACCTCAATGATTTCGAGACAAAATCAAGTTTGATTAACCTAATACCTTAGAAGACACCATTAGGAAGGCAAGGTACTGCTATGAGCAATTCAAGCACAAGGTAGAACCTCATAAAGATTGGAAAAAGGAAAACAAATTAGGATTCAAGAAGAAGGGGTTTAAACCCTCAAGATTTAAGAATTATGGGAAACACTCTAAGTTGAGCATTCCTACTAAAAGTATGTATCAACATAATTTTCCATCTCAAAGTGGAAATAAACCCTTTGGATCAACCCTAGGAAAGATCGATAATACAAAGAGATAACCATTGAAATGTTGGGAATGTGGGGAAGAACACTTGTTGAGGGACTATCCACATAGATAGAAAGACAATAGAAGCATCTATAATATCCAGGAATCTACCACAATCAATGATGTGGCTAGAAGCATGCCACAAATTTATGCAGCTTTGGATAATAGACAAACTGATCACCAGGCTTCAGTGGTGGAGATGGAAGGTATAATTGCCACCATCTTGTTTCTATTTTGATTGACCTTGGTTCTAATCTGAGTTATGTTTCCCCTCCAACCATTGAGAAATATAAATTGCAGCCATAAAACATGCTAGTTCATGGATGGTATAGCTAGCCACTGGAACAAAAAGAAAAGTAACAGAAGTCTTGCCAGCATGCAAATTCACTATGAATGGGTTGTCCACCCAAACAACTCTAAACATACTTCCTTTAGGATATTATGACATGCTTCTTGGAATGGATTGGTTGGATACACATAAATCCAAGCTAGACTGTTACAATAAAAGATTAGAATGTGAAGATGAGGAATAGGGGAAGAGGACCCTACAGGGAATTCAAAAACCTATCTTCGTGTGGCAAATATCATCCCTCCAAGTGAATATGTATTGCAGAAAAGGATGTGCTTTGTATGCAATACAAGTACTAAACTTTGATGAGGATAGTACAACAAGATTATATGACCACCCTATAATTAAGAGAGTACAAATATGTGTTTCCAGAAGAGGTACCAAGTCTACCTCCAAGAAGAGATATTGATTTCTCAATAGAACTTGTACCTGGATCGGTGCCAATGTTTAGAGCACCCTATAGAATGAGTACACTAGAGCTAGTTGAGCTCAAATTGTAGTTGAAGGAGATGTTGGAGAAAGGTTACATATGACCTAGTGTGTCCCCTTGGGGAGAACTGGCCTTATTTGTGAAAAAGAAGGATGGCACACTCAGATTGTGCATAGACTATCGATAACTCAACAAGATAACAATTAAGAATATGTATCCCTTGCCAAGAATTGACAACTTTTTTGATTAGCTAAGGGTTGCTACAATATTTTCTAAGATTGATTTAAGGTATGGATATCATCAAGTTTGAATTAAGGATGAATACATCCATAAAACAACCTTCAAGACAAGGTATGGGCACTATGAATTTGTAGCAGTGCCATTTGGACTCATCAATGCACCAACCACCTTTCTGTGCTTGATGAATAATGTACTCAGTAAATTCTTGGATAGATTTGTGTTGGTCTTCATAGATGGAATTTTGATATATTCCAAGAACATGGTAGAGCATTAAGAGCACCTCAAGTTAGTGATTCAAGTTATAAGAAAGCACAAGCTCTTTGAAAAGTTTAGTAAGTGTGATTTTTTTCAAAACAAAGTCCACTACTTAGGCCATGTAATCACTAAGGAAGGAGTGGTAATTCACCCTGATAAGATCAAAGCCATTATGGATTGGCCTACACCAAGGGATGTCTCTGATATTAGATCATTTATGGGATTAGTAGGGTACTTTAGAAGGTTCATAAAGGGGTTTTCCTAGATTGGTTCTCCAATCACCTCCCTACATAAAAAGGGAGTTAAATTTTTTTGGACCACAGAATGTGAAGAGAGTTGTCACCAACTAAAACGCCTTTTAACCAATGCACCAATGCTGAAAATTGTAGACCCAAACAATGACTTCCTGGTGTGTACAAATGCATGCAAAGAGGGACTCGGAGAAGTCATCATGCAAGAAGGGCATGTAATCTGTTATGAATCCCAAAAATTAATTGAACATGAAATCAACTATGTGACACATGACTTAGAATTGGATGCCATAGTACATGCACTACAAATGTGGAGGCATTACCTCATAGGTAGAAGATTTGTACTTATGATAGACCAAAGTGGATTGAGATACTTGTTTGACCAACCCAAACTCAATGTTAAGCAAGCTAGGTGGATGGCTATCCTTAGTGAATTTGATTTTGAAATGAAACATATTAAGGGAAAGGAAAACAAAGTGGTTGATGCCCTTAGTAGGAGTATGAAAGTGATTCACTTGGAAGTTGTAAGCACATGTGAATCAGACATCAAGGAGAGATTCAAAGGTGCACAAGAAGAAGATGAGTTTTTCAAAACTGTGAAGTCATACCTAGAGCAAGAGCCCATAGGGATAAAGTATGAGGGCTATCAATTGTTGAATGATGGTATGATAACTAACAAATATAGGTTGTATATCCCAAATTGTGATGACTTGAAGAGGTTCATACTGGATGAACTACATAAAAGACCATACTTTGGTCACCCTGGTTATCAGAAAATGATCACAACCACTAAGAAACTATTTTATTGGTCAAGAATGAAGAAGGACATAGTTGATACTTGGCTAAATTTTTAGAATGTCAATAGGTTAAGGTGGAGCACATGCATCCAACAGGGTTGTTGCAGCCCCCGCCAATTCCAGAATGGAAATGGGAAACCATCTCCATGGACTTCATCACATGATTGCTTAAATTGACCAAGCAGAATGATGTTATTATGGTAGTTGTGGATAAGTTGAGCAAGGTTGTTCACTTTATCCCTGTAAAGTCGACTTGCAAGGAAATAGATACTGCCAACATCTTCATGAAAGAAATATTTAGACTACATGGCATGCTTAAGGAAATCATATCAGACAAAGATACAAAATTTAATTCAAACTTTTGGAAATCTCTGTTTGTTGGTTTTGAAATTAAATTGCTATTCAATACATCCTATCACCCTCAAACTGATGGAAAAACAGAAAGGGTAAACCAAGTGCTAGAAGACATGTTAAGGATGCATGTGATGCAATAGCCCAAGAAGTGGGAAAACTACCTACCACTGGTAGAGTTTGATTATAATAATGGCTATTAGGAGTCATTGAAGACAAGCACTTTTGAAGCTCTCTATGGTAGACAATGCAACATCCCAATCAGCTGGAATAACCTAGTAAACAGAATAACACTTGGACCAGACCTACTAAAAGAAATGGAACAACAAGTAGTTCAAATGAAACAAAATATGAAGATAGCTCATGACAGGCAAAAGAGCTATGTAGACAAAAATAGGGCTCCTAGGGAATTCAAAGTAGGGGATCATATGTATATCTGAATTAGAGAAAGAAGAATTTCCTTGAGAATGGGACTTGTGCCAAGTTGGCACCTTGGTTTTGTGGACCCAATTCTGGACAGAGTGGGACCTGTAGCATATAGACTAGCAGTTCCTCCCACAGTGAAAGCACATAATGTTTTATATGTTTCATTATTGAAGAAATATGTATATGCTTCTAATCATATAATTGATTGGTATGTGATCCAGGTGGAATCATAGGGAGAATTCCTACCAGAACCACAATGCATACTAACAAGAAAGAAATTCCACTTAGGAACAAAACCATTGCCCAAGTCAAGGTGCAATGGAAACACTTTAGTCTAGATAAAGCTACATGGAAATTGGAGGATGCCATGAAACATGCATACCCATTTTTGTTCATTATTGTACATAAAAGCCACAACGACAGATAGGACATCGTGGTAGTGTTCCTTTAAGGGGGAGGGGATTGTAATACCTCTGTTTCCCCCAATTTCTAAATATTATAATTGTGAACAAGACTATGGACACACAGTTTCTTCCTTTTCTGTAGAATAGATAGCATTTTGATCTTAGAGGAGAGGAATTTGCACTATTGTAAAGTGTTGGATCATGTTGTCATTGATGCCAAAGGATTGATGTCAAAGGAACAATGTCTTGTCATAGTATATTGATGTAGTGATTGATGGATCATGTATTGACCTTGATGTCAATAGATTTATGACAAGAGGAGTCATAGTCGTATGCCTAGATGAAGATGGATCAATGAGTTGTCATTGATATATGATGCATAGTTGGATTGATGTTAATATGACTCATTGTTGTCTTGTCATCGCTGTACAAATGGATTAACTCCAAAGTGGTCCCCTTATGGTGAAAGCCCTCACGTGAAGACGCTTTGCGGTGAACTCCAAAGTGGTTATTGTCTTGTCATGGTTGTACAAATGGATGAACTCCAAAGTGGTCCCCTTATGGTGAAATCCCTCACGGGAAGACGCTTTGTGGTGAACTCCAAAGTGGTCCCCTTATGGTGAAAGCGGTTGAGTTATCCTAGAAACATGGTTAGAGAACCCATGCTTAATTATGGAATAATGAGATGAAGATCAGTGAATTTGTCAGTGAAACTATCCTAGATGGATAGTGCTTGTCAAACCATTTCCGGTGGTATGTGGAATGTCACATAACTCCTCACG
>ML840264.1:15479-32207 GCA_009831015.1 Picea engelmannii | reverse complement strand
ATGGTACAGGTTGATTACAGGTTGTTTGGCACAGGTTGGTGCATGGTTGATGCACTTGTTTATGTTGACAGATTGATATATGTTGAGGATTGTTGCCTCATCTTAGTTGGTGCTGAGAATGTAAGATGAGTCTTGCATATAGATCTGGTTCTCTTGTAGAGTTTTACTCTATTCAATTGTTGCTGAAAAAACCCCAGATTGAAGTCCATAATAAAAAGAAAAATTGTACATACATCTTGTGTTATTTGTGTTCCTTGTGGAGATGATTTGTTGATGATATGTTGTTGATATATGTTTCTGATATGTATTCACATATAACTAATTATAAATGACAACAATGAGTAATGAACAAGTGTTGAATGTTAACTAAGGAGCTTTTGTGTAAGACGGAAGTTTTGGGAAAAAGATCCCCACACTCATTCACCCCCCCCTCTAAGTGTGGTAGGTGTGTCCAACAGATTACTTATAATATACATATCTATTAAATACCAAAACTTCAAAGAACTATTAATTTATAGAAATAAAACTTAATTAAAAAATACTTTGATGGTATATCCTTTGGTTTGACTAGTGGTAAGGTTATGCTGCATAAATTCTGACTGGTTTTACTTGTGAGAGCTAGGATACCCAGCTCGAGAGAGAGAGTGGTGGCTCTACCTTGCGAGGTGAGCTAGGAGCTAGAGGATTATGTTTGTGTGGGTGCGTGGCCCCTTTTCAACTCGGGGGGCTAAGGGGGAAGAAGAGTACCCCTAGCGTTGGTTGAAAGGTACCGGTGAAATCTCCATGGTTAGCAAGCAGGGAGTTGGATGGAGCGCAAGCGCGGGAGAACATATTTGAATTCTCATCGTCGGCTACGGTATTTTATTGAGAGTTGTATTGCATTAATATTTAAGATGTATAATCTTTAAACTTCATTGAATGAACATTGGTTCCGACATTTATTTTTCAGTGAGATGTAATTAGATTATAGATGTTCCAGGCAATTTTTGTAAGATGTATTTAGAATAAAAATGGTTTTGCAAGATGTACATATCCCTCAGAATTTTAAGCATCTTGGTCATTTCAAATTCCACAGTCTTTGAACGCTTCATGTCCCTTGGCGTTTCTGGAATTTGTGTTAATCTTAGCTTAAACGACTTGCATTTTTGTCTGTGCCTTCACTCCTTTGCTCAACAACTTACTTCAAACTTTTCTCTGCATTTTTTCTATTTACCCTCAACAAATTTTCCAGGAGTACCCCTACGTTTTCATTGGCTTATCCTCTGCATTTTTATTAAAGGAAACTACCTGCGTTTTGGAGTGATCGCCCGATGAACTTTTCCCTGCAACATCTCTATGATTTTTCCCTTATTGTCAATGCAAAATTCCTTTTTTTTTCTCTGCGAAATTTCTCCTTAATTGTCTCAACATTTTTAACTCACTTGCCCAACGATTTTTCAGAGTTAAGTCTGCAAATTTATTTTTGAAATCAACCCTGCTGCTTCACCCTCTTTGAAAGAAATTTCAACAGTGGATTTTGAACCCACACACTCCATTGAAGAACATAATTTAATTACAATAGTTACTAGGGAATTTGAGAATCGATCTAGGGACCTCTCACACCCCAAGTGACATTCATACCACTAGACCAATTACCGTCCCTAATATCTTCATTTTTGGGATCCCACAGGCTCTTTGTATTCACTTATTTCCCAACTATTTTTTCGTTTTAGTGGTCTCTACGTTTTCCCTGGCCTTCCATGGCATTTCGCCCATCAATTTTTTTCCCAGCTGTGAGGAATGGCTCTGTGCCTTCACTCTGCCCTTGCCTAGTAATTTTTGTGATCAATGCCCAATGTTTTTCTACATGTTTTCCCTACGTTTTTATGAAGATCCCAATCTTTGAGTCAAATTCCTATGCTCAACAATTTTCTACATGTTTTCCTTGCATTTTTATGAAGATCCCAAGATCTGAGTCGACTTCCTATGCTCAGCGTTCTTATACATATTTTTCCTTGCATTTTTATGAAGAGCCCAAGCTCTGAGTCAACTTCCTCTTGCTCAACGTTTTTTACAGGTATACCATGTGTTTTTCCTTCCTTCTTTGTGTTTGACATCTTAATTCACTTACCCAACAAGGTAAATCAGTTCTTAGTGTTTTGGGGGGAAGACACAATCTCTGTGAATTAATTACCTTGCCCAGAAGTCAATTAATCAATTCTCTACATTTTGTTGCCTTGATTAACTTTCCCAGCAAGGTAAATAAGTTCTCATCGTTTTTGGGGGAAGACACAATCTCTACTATTTAATTAATTTTCCCAACAACTTTCAATCAGTTCTCTTCGAATTTTGGGGGAAGACATAACTCTGTGTTTTAAAACAATTTTTTTTGTCATCTAATTGAAGGCTTTCATTTTTCTTCCTTCCAACCCATCCATGTCGGATAGCCTGCGACATTTACTTTTTTATAAGTTACTCCTTTCCATTTACTCCATGTTGGATAGCCTACGACATTTACTTTTGATCATACATGGATTAAGCATTAAGATGATGACCATTCTGGAGTTAACAATACCAATTTGAATTATAAATTCCTACTTGTATAAATACATAGGATTTGGAAAATAGGGAAGAGGTTTGAAGAATTACATCCCAAACACCCCTAAATTTTACTTGAAGTGAGATTTCTAATGTCAATGGAAGACACAAAATTCAATCATATTGTTTTAGCCTTCAACCTATAGAAAATAAAACACACAATTTACTCCCAATAATTATATTGACCAAACTGCCTTTTTCTCTGAATCAATTGATGGAACAATACATCTTGACAACTCAATACATTGAACTACAAGGATTAAGTAGGTTCTCTTTATGACTAGAAGAGGGAACTACTTTCCCTAATTATGGATATAGTAAACAATGCATATAAACTCATAATATTTACATATCTAATGAACTTATTTCTCGAGGTTCTACTTATAAAATCAACTGCATTGTTATTGGTCTAGTTCTAACTTCTAAGCATGAGTAGATAGTATTTTGACATGTAACACATGACTTTACATGGTAATGTACCTATGTCCCTTTTTCTTTCCAAATATTGCCTTGACTATTTTATGCCATGGTATAAAAGAGATGTATGGATGGTCTTCATGCGCCACTAAAAATGTTAATGAATACATGATTGAGTGAATGAATTCCCTTACACACTAGAAGGAATGTTGATTTATGTCTAATTCAGTAATCAGATCACGCACACACCTTGAAAATAATGTGGATGAATTTTTTAATTTAGTAATTGATTAATCACGCGTCTTGAAATTAAATAGATTCTATTTCACCACGAAACTGCATTGATGTATGATTTCCTAAATGAATAAGATTAATTGCACGCATTGAATGATTTTGGTTTATGTTGAATTCAGAATTTGGATCATGCATGCACCTTGAGATAATGTTGATTGTTGTTGAATTAAATGGTTGATTTATCGTGTGCCTTGAAGTAAAGTAGATGTCTACTTTTGCACCCTGAAAATAAAATAAAGTTGAATGCATTGTGCCTTAACTTATGTCGTTGTCTGATTGATTTAGTAATTAAATTCTCTTGCGCCATGGAATTTATGTGATGTGTGATTGGTTATTAGAACACTATTGCGTCATTGATTATTGTTGGTGTTGTTGATATAGCTAGTTGTTTTTGGACTTGATTGTGTTAGTGGGATGTAGACACCTACGTGTTCCTTAGAACAGTCGACATCCCTGAGACCTTACATGGTCAAAATCAATCGGATGAATCCTGGGTTTGAGCGTTACTTATGTGTATTGGAGGTCCTAACCTTGCAAGTTAGGTTGGGCGGGTAGTTTCTTTGTTTTATCTTTATGTGATGCGTTGATCTTGCATCACCATTTATTATACTTGTTGATTATGTGTTGTTATCTAATGTGATGATGTGTTAATTGTGTGTCAATACTAATTATGTTGATGTGTTGGTTGCATCGTTATTGATTACGATGATGAATCGCTTGTAATGCTTTTAATTATGATGTCATTGATTATGCACTGCTATGAATTATGTGTTGACGTTACTTTCCTTATGTGTTTAAAAAAAAAAGTTACCTCTTATGCTTTGTTTTTCCTAGTCATAATGGAGGGACGTTACAACTTTTTTCATGTCCTTCGGAGGAAAAGTGAAAAGCCTATTTGATGGAAACTTCAATGAAAACTTGCAAACAAATTCAACACTCACAAAATCTAAAACTTTGGGATTGTTTACCACCTGCAAGCATGATGCAAAAGGATCCTTATAAGAATTAAAATTGATGTTGAGGTCATCCAACAAATTATGAATTTGCTCTAGGTGATTTATATGTTGTGAATCCACCCTTTCATCTACATTTTTTCTCTCATACAAATCTGATTTAGAGCTCTCATGAAAGGATTGAAAGTCTGCATAAAACTGCTGCAATAAAACCCTTGTTGGGATGAAAGACATGGTTGATTCTAACACCATTCGATCATCAATTTTATTTTCAGAATTACAACTATTCATAGGTTGCAAATTTTGACTGTTGAAACTCTCCATATAGTATATTACACGGTCACCAAACATATGAGAATATTGTTGCAATTTGTTGTCAATTTGTTCCAGTGAATCAATGTGACTTTGCATCGGATCACACTCCTCTGCTTTAGTAATGAATTTAAAATTTTCTTTCAACAGTTCGAATGAAGCAAAACACAAAGGCAGAGAGTTACCTTCAACCAACTCATTATTCTCTTCATGTTCTTCACCATGACTGTAATGTGAAGGATTACTCTTTTCTTTAAATTGTTGAGTGTTTTCATCAGAGTGCTGAAGTAGAACACTCCCTCGTGACAAACAAATAGTTGGTTTCTCATAAAAGTCAACATCATAATCATTGTTATATTCATCATATATAGGCATGTCAAAAATCCCTGCAATGTCATCAACAAGGAAAAAGCTTGATACATCAACTTTCTCTTCAATAGTTTGATCATTATCCTCTACAACAATGTCATCATTGAAAACTTCAAAGAATTACATATTGAACTCCACTTGACATGACCTATTATAGGACACTAACACTTTGGTCACTGGTTTCTGCTTAAAATGTATGAAATAGCTAAAATGTGAAAAATAGAGAACATAAATAAATTCTCATACACCATCCAAAAATAAACACAACATATAACTCGTGAAACCCAATATGGGAGAAAACCCATCTATAAGGTGAGGCCTCTCTACTATCTTTTCTTCAAATGCAAGTATAAAGAAAGAGGCACTCTCTGTGGATTTTTCTTTGACACTTTGGCTTGTATGGATGCTATAGAATCTCTCATCCCGTATTATTCCCTCAAAATACCACTCCTAGGTGCTCTTATCAACTATGGAACAAAAGCATTTCTAAAGAATGGAACCCATTCTCCTTCTAGTGGTACATTATTTAACATCACTCGATAGCCATCTAGGTGTATGGTTTTGACTTCCTCAACCCTTAATTGTGATAAGGTTTTGGACCTTCTAGAATATTCTTGAAAGTCCATATGTGGCTATCCCCATATGCATGAGTAATGGGGGATGACGTGGCATCCACTCATACCATGGTGGTCAACACGGTAGGTCAATTTCCGAGAGCCATAACTTTTTCATATGAGTTTTGATTGACGCAATTTTTGAATCGTTGGAAAGGTTTCAATGTGTAGAATACCATCAATGGATCTACGATAAAGATTGAATTTTTTTGATCCAAAAACATTCCATTTCATTCCTTAAATTGGCCCCTAAAGATTTCAAACCCCGATTTTCCAAACTAGGACCTATCATTAAAATGACCCTACAAGTTGATTCCTCTAATTTTTTCCACTCTAAAAACATCGATATATATGAAAAATTACAATGATATAATATATATCACACCTCCTCGTTTAGGGATGTTTTTGGTCCCCAAAATATTTACTTAATTAGGTGAGGAAAATTTTCCTCCACCTTCTCCTTGGAGTACCACCTAGCCTCGCCAAGAAGTTTTCCTTTCAACCAAATCTTACAAAGGTCATGTTGCCCCTATATTGTAGTTATATACCAATTTTGAAAAACTTTCCTTTTCCAACTCTTCTTGAGCATCTAGTACTAATTCCTCTATGGAAGGTAGGAATTGTTTCTCCTCCTGATTCAACATGGAAGGATCATAGAGTTTAATATTCTCCAAATTCACTACTGAGTAAATGCGCATGTATGGGGGTCGACTGAGTTTGTTGGCGTTATCTCCCACCTTCTCCAATATCTCAAAAGGTTCATACAATAGAGCCTTGATTTTCTTACTATGCCCCTGTAGTATTTATTTGTTTAGTTGTAATCAAACTCTATATCCCACTTTGAATGACTTCTTGGTTCTAAGGTGAACATCTTTGGCCTTGTATTTTTCTCATGTCTTCGTAAGCATCTCCCATACTTGAAAATGTATTTTCCTAATATTCCCAACAAATTTGGTTTCTCTCAATGCATCTCATGTGAGGTTCTCTCTCACTCCTTATTTTCTGTATATAATATCCAAGGTTGAAGGTGGAAAACATCCACAATAAGTTTCAAAAGGTGACTTACCAGTAGAAGTGTGGGCTACTATATTATAAGAGTGTTGTATGTAAATTAGGTTTTCATCCCAGATCTTCAAATGCTTCTTAATTTAATCCATCAAAAGTTGCACCAAATTCTTGTTGACTACTTCTATTTTCCCATCTTTCTATGGATGGAATGTTGTATATATATTCAACTTAGTGTCCATATTATCCCACAATGTAATCCAAAATGCACTGAGAAATGTAGTATCCCTTTCTAAGATGATGGTCCTTGGTATCTCAAAGTGATCCCAGACCTGTTTGAAGAAGATGTTTGTTTCTTCTTCTCCTTTGATGGTATTTTTACAAGGCATGAAAATGCACATCTTGTTGAATCTGTCAACTACCACAAATAGATAATAATGTCCCTTCGTATTTGTTGGTAAACCTCCCAAAAAATCCATGGAAATTCTTTCCCAAGTTTGAGTGGGTAGAAGTAAAGGATGGTGTATTTATTTCTATTACTAGGCTTGCTATTACAACAGAGTATATATCCTCTAATATACAATGCTACATATTCTTACATTTTGGGCTAGTACACATACCTTTGTAAGATGGTAGTTTTCTTCCCAACACCAAAATATCCTACAATCATGGAGGTGTGATCATCTTTGATAAGATGTAGTCATTCACCTTAGAGCTTATCGAGCTTGTAGAGCAACCCATTATGGAAATGATATTCATCCTTACGCCACCTTCTTTTATATGAATTTGACCTTGTAGCTACTGAAACACCTCCTTAATTCCCTTATATTCTATGTATGTCTCTCTATATGTGTCATGGGTAAAAGGTTTCATGTGCATCAAAGTTCCCAAAGCTATAACATTGAATGTGGGTGGCCTTGGAAACATGTTTGCCAACCTATTTTTGCTTCCCTTATTATACTTGAGGACTAGATGAAATAGTTGTAAAACCCATCCACTTGTAATATATAGTTTGTTGTAGCTTACTCCAGGATTACAAATGTTATAGCGACTAGTGATCTGTGTGGGTGATGGTGTTCTTTCCCATGATATATCACTTCCTCTTGACAACTTGAGCCAAGGTATAGAGTTCCTTGTCATAGGTATGGGTAGTTGAGAACTTCCCCATGAAATATTCCATAATGATAGCATACATGCCTTCCTCCTTGCATCAAAGATACTCCCATGACATACCCACTTGCATCTACCTTAAATTTGAAATGATTTTGCAAGTTAGGTAATGTGAGAATTAATTGTTGAATGATAATTATTTTTAGCTCATCAAAATCCTTATGTTGATTCTTCCCCCAATGGGAACTCTTACCATTCATTTTTATGGTGTGGACTGGTGCAATTACTATTGAAAATGAATCTATGAACTTATGAAATTACGGTGTTTCCCCAAAAAAACTCCTAACTCCAGTGGCATTTGTAGGAACTACCATTTCATGATGGACTCCATATTTGTGGGATCTATATTGAGCTTCCCCTCCACTGATCACATACCCAAAATACACCAAATATTGTTGAGAAAACTCACATTTCTTTAGGTTAGCCAATAATTGGTGATTCTTTAAAGTCTCTAACACCTGCATGAGATCTAATATGTGATCCTCCCATGTATCACTATAAACCAGTATATCATCCAAATATACTATAAAAAATGAATCTAGATATGGACGTAATTCATCATTCATCATTCTCATAATTGTAGTTGGTGCATTACATAAACCAAATGGAATGAACAACCATTGATACAAACGTTGCCTTGTATTGAAGGGATTCTTCCAAGTGTCTTCTTCCTTGACATTTACCTAGTGCTATCCAGAATTTACATCCAAACTAGTGAAATATTTTCTATGTTGCAACTGATCTAATAGATCATCGATCCTCGGTAGAGGGTATATATATTTTAGTGTAATATTGTTCAATGCTTTGTAGTTGATACACATTCACCATGTCCCATCCTTATTTGGTATAATTATGATAAGTGGCCCACAACATGAGGTACTTGATTGAATCACACTCCGCTCCAATAGCTACTGCAATTGCTTCTTTACTTCATTTGATTCTAGAATAGACTATCTATACAACCTAATATTCAACAATTGGGATTCTATAAATAATTGTATTCCGTGCTCCACTTCCCTCTTGGGTGGTATCCTTTTAGGCTCATAGAAAACTCCTCTTTATGCCTATAACAACTCCTCCAAATGATTTGTATTCTCTTTAGCACGACCCTCCAAGGATTCCTTTACTCTTATCGACTCATCCTCAGTCTGATTTTATCTTAAGAAAAGTAAAACATATTTCTTACTGGAACTAATAAACTTCTTGTCTTGGTTGACACTTACCAATGAGATATTTGACTTTCCTTTATGCGCGTTGATGATGTAGGACTTCCCAGCCTTGATTATTTGGCATTGGTTGACTCTTCGCATGAATATTGAATACCTCATACACATTAATGGTCTTCCAAACACTAATCCACATACATCAAGGGGTATTATGTCCAATTCCACTTCATCAATAAAATTTAAACTTACAACAAATTCGTTCTTACACTTTTTCATTACCTTGATATATGCATCCTTGTTTACCCATCAAAATAGATATGGGATAGGATGTTCATGAACCTCCTATCTGATCTTTCTTACCATATCTGTTTCTATGAGATTATCTTGTGAGCCAGAGTTGAATAGGGTTTCTATCTTCATCTTCTTAACATGGATCATGATGTGGATGAGTTTGGTAATCTCCTTCTCTTCCTAGTGATGAAGTCTCCCATATTCACTTCCTTCTACACTAATGTGTCTAAAATATTATCATCCACAATCTTATTTCAACCTACTTGTTTGAATTCAAATTACTTTTCTTTTCATCCTTCTTTTGATTCTTCAATTTCAACTTTGAATGTAGTTTCCATCACTTTTCTTCAATGTGCCCATAAATATTGCAATGGTTACAATGGTTTTTAATATCCTTGCACTGATATGTAGTTGTTGTAATATTATTATCCTTTACCCATTTCCACCTCTTCTTCCCCTCCTTGGAATATTCCTAGTTATCTTTCTTCTTGGAACTACTTGGTTTCCCCTTCTTGTGGCCTATGTTTTCAGAATATCGTCCCTGTACACATCCCTCGTTCATTGTCCTTGGATTGAAAATCATCAATTTATTTCATAGATGGCTATGTGCATTCCCCATATACTTGATGAGGGTTTTGAAGTCCTCCCACCTAGTTACTCGTAGATCACCATTCAACCTAAGTGTTTCCATATGGATTTCCCACTAGGTTAAAGCATGGCCTTCTAACTTTCATATAGAAAATGGTATCTTTTGTTCTTCATCTACATGGTGAATGCTGAAATAAAATTATAGTTGTTGCAACCAATGATTCAGTTTTAATGCATCAATATTACCTTGGTATGGCTTTAAGTCCACTTTTGATTTCATCTTGAATAAAGTCTGTGAAGGATTTATAGTACTGGAACTCAGATGCTCTTTCTCACGTTCTTTCCATGACTCTTTTTTTGGGTCTTCGTTATCCCATGGATTCTCATCTAGTGTGATCTTTGAGTTTGAGCCTCCAACATATACGAACAGTCTGAGCTTACATGCTAGAGAAACCATGAGGATGGACATCTTGCGAGATATGTCAGTGACTTTCTCTTCCACTGTAAAAAATCTATCCTTTGATAGATATCGAGGGTTGTTATGAAAAAACACATTGGCCATGGATAGGATTCCATGACTTTATTCTTAAATTGATTCGTAAATCCTTGAAACTTTACACAAATTCTTAAAGAAAACCTGCTCTGATACCAATATGATATATAAACTATCATGGATATTCCACCAGACAAGTTGTCACAACAAATCTAACAAAATATAGAAATATTTTCTATGAAGGTTAATTTCCTTTAGATCTTAGATTCTTTAATTAATAATTTTATTCTTAAAATGTATGAAATGTATGAAATATATTAAATGTGAAATATAGAGAACATAAATAAAGTCTTATGCACCATCCATACATAAACACAATATACAACCTGCGAAATCTAATACGGGAGAAAACCTAGCTACAAGGTTATATTTCTCTAGTCTATTTTCCTCAAATGAAAGTACAAAGAAAGAAGCACTCTCTGTATATTTTCCTTTGACATTGTGGCATGTGTGGCTGCTGCAGAGTTGTTTACCAATAGGATTTGATCAAATCTTATGTATTTATCCTTGTTTTTTTCATTACTAATTTTCCTCCATACTTAGAAAATTTTAATATCATTGTGGGTTCCTAACACATTACATTACTACGCCTAACTTTTGTTGTTGGACACACCGACCACACTGAGAGGGGGGTAAATTGGTGTGAGCATCTTTTTACACTTATTAAAAAACTTTAGTTAGCAATCATCATTTACTCATTAGTTCCATTCACACTTAGTTGCTTGCATGTAAACATATCTCAACAACGTACATCAATAATAAAGAACTTTGAACCATCACAATAATGAACACAAAGAGCACCAAATATATGTTTAATCTTTTTGTATCATATGTTATTGGAGACAAAAATCTCAGGTTTTATCAACACCAACTGAAAACAGAACCAACTCAAAGAGAGCACCAAATCTCAATTGCAAGACCCAACATGCATATCTCAGCATCAATCGAGATGTGAGGAATCCAACCCTCAAGTACAAGACCCGTCTTGTAGACATAAAGAAATCTGTCAAAATGTACCAACAGTCTATACCAAGACAAGTGCATCAACTATGCACAACACAACAACCTGTCACCTCAACCTGTCTCATCAATCTCATCATCCAAATCTGATCTACTCACAATGATCAATCATCAAGCCAACTCTCAACCATATGCACAATATCACCAAGTTAACCAACAAGATACACCATACTCTCCATAAACCAAATACCATAAAACCTTACACAAGACCATGTGCCAAAACCATACCTTTAATCATGTAGAAATCATCAATACCTATACCATACCATGCAACAATTGGAACAATTATGATATGAAAATCTGATGTGGTTACCGAACTGCCAACTTTCTACAGCTGCCAAATCTGTTGTCGTTTTTTTGTTGTCGTGATTCTATGAGTGGTAGTAGAAAGGTGGTTGGTATGTTATGTAAACAAAAGTGATGATATCAAATATACCCCCCATCAATTCACAATAGATTTTAAAGATATTGAAAATGAACTATTCGATATCAAAGTTAGACAAGAGATAGTAGTTGCACCCATGAGAGAATATATTGAAAATTGGTTAAAGAATGCTTTAATCAAAATAACCAAATCATATCAGTAGAAAACAGTTACAACTAATCAATCGATTTCATCCAATGAAATTATAAAATACATCCCAACTATAAAATGAGCCATTGAGAGAATCCATCATTGTAAGTCAAGTGGTCATTTTCATAATACACCATTTTCTTCTCATTTAGAAATCATCCAGTTCATGTATTTTCATTGAATGAAAACTCATGGCCGATTTCTAATTGTTTCTCTTTTATCTTCTTGGTCTAGGTATTTGTTTTAAAGGTCCATGGGATCCCCATCTTAGCCCATATATATAAATTCTTTTTATTTTTAAATGTTACATTTCAGTGTAAAACAAAACACTTATTTTTTGAGCTTCCCAAAGAACTATTTCGGTGAACAACTTCAATGATTTCTTAGACATTGAGATTTCTGAGTATGGTATTTTTGGAGTGAGCTCATCAAAATATTTTTTAGTTGTAAATGAAATATTTCTACTAAAGAGACATGACCTCAAAAGTTCAAGTATTTAGAAAAAGAACAAGATATGGGACGATTCAATTGACCTCCAAAGAAAGAAGAAACAATGCTCAAGAGACAATTGGACCAATTGCATAAATACATGTAGTAAAGAGTGGTAATGATCTGTCTCCTGTGTGGAAAGGATATGGGCACTAATCTTCCTGAATCATGAAGTGAATGGCATGGAAAGCTTATCAATTTTAAACTAAAGGGGATAAAATAGGTTAGGTCTGGAAGTTATGCATGAACGCAATGCTCACAACTTTCCTCTAGATCTAGATTCTATTGAATCTATTTCAATAGGTGGATAATAAATACTCTAATGTATTGTTATCGTGTATTTCGTAATTGCACCCCAATTAGGAAGGCTAGATATTTCCCTGATAATGGAACATAGAGACTCCTTATTCAATTAAAAAATATTGTTGGAAAGAAGAAATAACAGTATAACATGTACGAGTATTGTAATTATTTTATATAGAAAACAAAGATCTTTCCCCAATTTGTTATATGCTTCTAATTCCAATATAAATTAATGCATTCAATAGTATTCAAAATCCATAAAATTACTAAATAAGAGGAGTATCTCCCCATCCAGGAGCTACTTTACCATATTTTGAATTAAGTGGTTTTAAGGACCTTCCTACACTGGTTGATCTTGGTGTGGTTTTGGAAGTATCATCAATGGTCTTTGTAGCCATAGAAACTATTGTATTGGTTGAGATCTATTAACTTTGTTATTATATGGTAAACATACCATGATATTAGGATCACCTAATAATGGAAACTGCAACCTTAGTCACCATCTCCATATATTTCATACTTATTTGACTAGATCCAATCTACTGGGCCTTACAGAAATTAAATTGATAGAATTTCATTTCACGTTATTCCTTTAGGGAATAATGAGGAAATCATATTGATTTTGTTTTCCTTCGGACCTAAAGTTCTCTGGATTGTGTACTTATATCTTTAAATTAAATTGATAGAATTTCATTTCATGTTATTCCTTTAGGGAATAATGAGGAAATCATATCGATTTTGTTTTCCTTCAGACCTAAAGTTCTCTGCATTGTGTACTTATATCTTTTCTATCTTATGGTATGACAAATTTCACTTATATTGTGATGGATGTGAGAATTATGTCAATATTATATGTTATCGTCTTTACTTCTGTATAATATTGTAAAGATACTATATTTTGTTTTTAATAAGTTCCTGATCCTTTTCTCATGAACTTTTGTTTTGTGATTATACCTTTTATTTTAAACTGTATTTTCATATTTATTTTAGTAATATCATTACAGAGGAGCACCACCTCTTTAAAAATACAGGGGGATTTATCCTCATGATGTTGTTGTTGAGATATTGAACAATCTCACCCATCAATATTTTTGGCGACTCCACTAGGGAAACAAAAGTCGAGTTTTGTAGACCATGAATAATTAATGACTCAACCAGAACCAAATCAACCTTAGTTACAAGTGGGACTTTGGAATCAGGGAAGTATTTTGCATCAATTGTATGATTCAGTGATAACACCAACAAAAAGTTGAGAAGAAATTCAAATATATTGGGAACTCTTTCTTGAGAGGAATAAATATAAATATCCTTGAGACAAAGAATATAGTTATGAATCCAAGAAAAAATGGAATCTTATAAAGGTCCAGTAACAAGACGTAAAATTAAGAATCTCATGCTTCACGAAATTGCTCAAGATTTGAAATCATAAAAAAGTGACGTACTAATCATTGGGGATCAAGAAGAAATAATGAGGTTCCTAATGAATAAAGAGAAAGAAATGTTAGACAAATAATTCCAAGAAGAAGGGTCAGGTACAACCCACTTAATCTACATGGAGAAAAACAAACATTACCAACCCTCCCTCAAGGAGTTCTACCTATTTTTTCAAGTGATGGAATCATGGATAAAAAAATACATATGGATCAATTCCTAGGTGTTTTTGATATACATTTGATTGAACATGATGATGTTATGGTTGGAGTCTTTCTGCAAAACTTGACAGGTCCAACTCATGAATGGTATCTTTCTCTCCCATCTCAATCAGTTGGATCATTTAATATTTATAAAATATGTTTATGACTATGTATGCACCTCCCATTGCATATCATACTTTTCTTACTCATTTTACTCAAATCCATCTCAAGAAAGGAGAAATAATCAAAGATTTCAACTTGTGATTCTTTAAGACTTTGAATCAAATACAAAAATCCTAACACCCAAATGATCTTATCCTATTTTGATGGTATAAGAGTGTCATTCCTTCAAATGTGAATTATGCAATTGGAGCTTCACAAATAAATTATTTGCATGCAACGATTCAAAAGAAAGTAGAAATGGAAGAGTATATGTTAGAGACCAACATTGATCCAGAGATCATTCTTGGAAAAGTAGAAAGACAAACAAATACTCTTTCCATATCACCTCATGTACCATATACTTCAAGAAATTATAAGAATTGAGTAAATGGGGGAGGAATTATCCAAGGGATTCCACCAAATGGAAAAAACGGTCATGGAGCTTCCCAAGAAACAAGACAAAAGATAGAGATGGCCCAAATGAGCAGAACAATTGGAAAAATGAAAAATAAGATTACTAGACTTAAAATAGATGAAAACATTATTCCACCAAATCCAAAAATAAGAGTTCCATTACAATATCAAAGAATAAGAAATGATAGAATCAAAGAACACAAACCAAGAGCACCCATAGTTCCAAACCCTAATGTTGTTGCATTAGAATAAATTGTAGAAGAAGAAAATTTTGATGAAGGAGTAGATGTTAAATATGATGAAGTCTTAGAATAAGTACAAATGGACAACATATTTTTATATTTTTGATGAACAAGAAGATCTCGACTATTTACAAGATAATGTTGTCCATACCAGAGCATAGGTAAATAAACACAAGATAAGGGAACAACCTAAAAAACAAAAGAGAAAGTTGATTCTCCAGAAACAACAAAATAACAACCAGTTTTTAATAAAACGAAGAATCCACTACAAATGAATTATGATTTGGTTTATGAGCTAGACAAACTCAGAATTAGTTTACCATTCATGGAGGTAGTTAAGCTACCTCAAAAAAGAGAAAATATTTTGAAGATACTAGATGATCAAAATTCAAGAATATAATATGTTATAATGAATACAAGGAAACAACAAAGTATTTCATCAATAAATCTTAGGGTAAAGTTCCATCATGTAGTGACTGTATTAATTTAAGTCTATTAATTCCATAAATTGAAACAATAACTTCTAATTTTACACAGAAAACTTAGTAATTTCTTTTAATTCAGCATATACGCATGTTAAATTAATCAATGAACAACAATTTCATAACTGGATAAAAATTACTTAACAGAATAATACAAATTTACCTCTTCCTGATGCTAATTTCTCTGTTGACCTGGTTGTCCAGCCCACTGCTTTGCTGCTGCCTGATGCGCTGACCAACTCTACCCAAACCATGTTTCCTCCCTGCCAGCTAGGAGCAGCATGTCCAGCTTCCTAGCTCCAGGATACTGTAAGGCTGTCCTAGCCCCCGTGCCCAAAACCCCCAACAAACCGGTGCCCCCCGTAAAGATCCTCCCAGCCTGCAGAACTCCAACTCATAACCAGAAAATCCCCAAAAACCGAAACCAAAACTCTCTCCCCCTCCATAATGCCTCCTCCTCCCCCTCATATCCCTCCTTCACCGACCCTTTCCTCCTCATTAATTTCCTTATCCTTACATTCATTATCTTATCGCTTTATTTAATGTCTTATCCCCTTATTAATATCGTATCCTTATATTTAATGTCTTATCCCCTCTGTATACGTAAATCATTTAAACAATTAAAATTATTAACCCTCTTAAATTTATCACCCATGACATTGAATGTGATAGGTAATTAATTAATTAATTAATCAAAATTATAACAATTAATTAATTAATTAATATTTAATTAATATTATTATGCCAATCTTTGTTTAATTAAAACCATGTTAGGACAATTAATTACCTAATTAATTTTTCTTAATAATCCCTAAGCATGTATTCAACTAGGGTTGTTACATACACCCACCCTTTAGGAAACTTCGTCCCAAAGTTAAGGTATCTTATGGTACAGAGGAAAAGAAGCATGGTTCAGACATTCATAACAATTAACCGACACTATCAGTAAGTAAGTTAAGAAAACTCATACATACTAGTGTATATGTACAAGAAATGCATGTGTAGCTAGTACATACAAGTCCCGTGCATGTACTAATAATCAAAACTATCATCCTTTAGTAATTTATGTATGCATCCAATCCAGTCAGCAAGACTAGTC
>ML840263.1:56311-73511 GCA_009831015.1 Picea engelmannii | reverse complement strand
TTGCGGTCCAAAACCCATGACTAGGGTTGACATCAATGACAACAATCAATCTTCCAACAGTGTAGGCATCGAATACATGATTAGAAATTCTAGGGATGTGGAAGTATGTAATAAAATCAAATTTTCGTTCTAAAATATGTACCCATAGGAATCGATGGAGTAACATCGGATCACGCACACAATAACTACCATTCAACTGACATACAATTAACTGAGAATCCAGGTGAACCTCTAGAGAGCGAATACCATGTGAGATAGCATCACGCAAAAGTTCTATGATGATGCTATATTCGACCACATTGTTTGTGGATGGCCATAGGCATACGCCACCTGAAGACACCAGTAGACCCTCAGGTGAGTAAATCACCCAAGCAGAGGAAGCCAAGTTCTATGTATGACGATTGGCTCCATCTGCAAATCCTAGGTAGATCAAAGACTCCGTTGACATCTGCCAACAAAAATGGAAAACTCGATAAGCAAGCTAAAGACAAAAAGAAAAAATATGTATATACACTAAATTTACATTAGTATACAAAGGGATTCCCTCAAGCCGAGGGCTCAAGCGTAATACTTTTTCAAGTAGAGCCCATTTTTGGGCTCGGCCAATTTTTTCCCTTCGTAATCTTCCAATTCACAGGCTCCTTTTTTTGGGACACATCGCACGATATAAGGACCATGCCACATGGGTTTAAACTTGCCTACCCCTAGCGGTTCTTTGGCCTGGTCATACAAAAGGACCAAGTCACCCTCGATATACAACCAGGGACAAACAGACTTGTCGTACTGAATCTTGACACATTTTTTGTTTTCCTCGATAGCCGTAAAGGTGTCTCGACGCTGCTCATCAAGACTCTCTAGGTGCACTAGGCGTCGCTCTAAATCTGAAGTGTCAGGTAGGAGCTCAACTGCCAATTTGAGAGAAGGGATTTCTCATTCAATGGGAAGTATAAAATCCACACCGTGTACTAACTGAAAAGGGGAAAAACTGGTGGCAGTCTTAATCGAGGTTCAGTATGCCGAAAGCACAGGATACAACATGATGTGCCAATTGGAATTACTCCGACTGATAGTTTTTTGCAAAATGGTCTTGAGAGACTTGTTGATGGCCTCTACTTGCCCATTTTCCTAGGGGTAATAAGGATATGAGTGACCATGTTTAAAACCCATCTTGGACGCTAGTTCTACCATCATTTCATTCTGAAAGTGACTTCCATGATCCGTGACAATCTCACTTGGGATACCGAACTGGGTGATAATTTGGTTGAACATGAAGAAGTCTGCAGTAGTCCCATCGAATTTTATAGTAGGCATGGCTTCGGCCCATTTGGTAAAATAGTCGACAACCATGATGATGTGTTGATGCCCCCCAGCCAAATTTGGGTTGTAATCGAAAAAATCTACCCCCCACCTATTGAAGGGATCGACGATAATGACTGGGTGAAGAGGGTCTGGGTGTGAGTGCATTTTCCAAGTGAACACCTGGCAGGGGTGACACTTCTTAATCGCTTCAATGCAATCTTTAAAGATGGTGGGCCAGAAGTAACTGACTCGTAGGATTTTTTTGGTTGTTGCAAGACCGAATAGGTGACCACCACAAGCCCCTTTGTGGCAGTCATTTAGGACTAACTTGGCTTCCTTGTGAGTTAATAAATGATGTAAGATACTATCTATTCCTCGACGATACAAAGTGTTTCCGACGATGGTATACTTTTTGACTTGGTATCTAACTCGTCGTCGATCATCTCGCGAGAGATGTTGAGTGAACTTCAAGGTTTGAAGATATAAAACAATGTCTCCATACCAGGGGTCAGACGATGAGACAAGGAAAATGTGTTCATCTGCAAATGAATTGACATGGAAAACATCCTCATCTAATCATGGGAAATCGGATATTAACTCTGCAAAAACTAGTGACTTCTTGGACTTGGCTAAAGCAAAGTCGAGATCAAATTCTTGTAAGATGACAATCCATTTATTATATTTCCCGCCTATGATATGCCTAGTGAGGACGTATTGAAATGGATTAGCATCAACGAATATCATAGTTTTTCAAAACAATATATAGTGTCGTAAATTTTGGACTGTGTGAACGGAAGCCAAAGCTAGCTTTTCGACATGAGAGTAATTAAGCTCAGGACCGACTAAATTTTGATCGAGATAGTAGATGATGTTCTCATGGATCTCATCATCCTCCTGAACTAGAACCATACTAATCGTCTCTTGGGACGCAACAATATATAACAAGTAATCTCTAGTGTAATCAAAAGATTTCAGCAGAGGAGCTGATACCAAGGCTTTCTTCAAGGCGTCAAAAGAATCCTGGGCTTGCTCATCCTAGATAAAAGGGGTGTCTTTCTTCAATAGGCACATGAAACACTTAGTGATATTGGCATAATTCACTATAAACCGACACAGAAAGTTAGCTTTCCCTTGTAAACCTTGAAGTTGTCTAATCGTGCATGGGGGAAGCAATTGAAGTATTGCCTCAACCTTAAGAGGATCTACCATGATCCCAGTCTCGAAAACTAAAAATCCTAAGAGACGAACAAACCTAATGCAAAAGATGAATTTATGAGGGTTTAACCAGATTCTATAGTAACGACATCTTTCAAAAACTATCCGAAGGTGTGTGACATGATCCACTCTCTTGCAAGAGTGAGCAACAAGATCATTTAGGTAAGCTTCGACTATATTCTTGAGATTGTGAAAAGCGAAAGTCATGGTGTGTTGGAAGATTGCTCTGGAATTTTTCAGGATGAAAGGCATTTTACGATATGCAAAATTACCCCAAGGACATATAAATGCCATCTTGTGTTGGTCCTTAGGTTTGATCTGGATTTGATTATATCATGAAAATCCGTCCATAAAGGAAAATATTTCTCTTCCTGCACACTCATCGAGAATATGATCAATGAAAGGCACGGGGAAGTTATCTTTAGGACAATTTTTGTTCAGGTTGCGAAAGTCCATACACACATGGATGGTTCCTTTCTTTTTATTCACAGGAACGGGGTTGGATACCCATTCGGTCAAGGGAACTAGGTATATGAAGTCGACATTAAGTAGCTTCTCCACCTCTGCCTTAATAGGATTAACAACTCTAAGACATTGTCGAACAGGTTTAGCATCCAGATAAGTTATAATTTCATGTTTGACAATGCGAGGATCGATCCCTGGCATATATTCATATGAACAAGCGAATACATCTTGAAATTCTTTGAAGAGGTTGGTGTAGATCATAATCTCTTCCAGCGAACAATCTGCACCTATATTTACCTTCTCAATTTTTCCAGGAGTACGAGAGATGTCGATCGAGACGGTAGGAGAAATACTTGCCATATTTCCTTTGGCATAAATACCATGCGTATCAAGTGGAACTATGGCATGACCGACTATCTCACTCAAAGTAGATCGAAAATCATCTTGCTCAATTCTTTCAAGACTTGGGAGAAAATAAGATCAATGATGCATATCGTCCCAAGGTATCTCAGGAATATTCATGTCTTTGAGGATGGATTCGTCTGAAGGAAAAGTCTCATCTAAGAAATCATGTGAACAATATAATGAAGTGTCCCATACAGGCCTAAGAACAAGATCCTCCTCGTCCATTTGTGATGTAATGGGATGAGGATCCGCAGAAGAGTCAAGGATATCTTGATACACAATATCCATTGCCGATAGTGGCATAGCCATGCCAGCATGCGACTGAACTTCAATCAATGAAGTCAAAGAAGGTAAGGTCCAAGGATCACTAAAATAGGAATTGAAGAAAGGAATGGACCTCTCTGCTGAAGCGAGCCTACTAGACATGGTGTAAACATGGTGAATCGATGCCGAGAAGTCGAAAGTACCCATGAGGGAAGAATACATTCCAACACCAATATTCTCAGTTTCCCACTGAGAATTGTCGATCACAGGGATCGATGGTCCAACAAATGCATTAGGAGTAGAGTATGCAAAGGATAATTGGTTGATCTTCATGATTTCCCCCTGATGAGGAACACAAAGTACACGAAAAACAGACGATACAACAATGACCATAGCATAGGTCCAATTGCAACATAGTAACAAGTTATAATTAAGAGGTGCATCAACTACCTCTACTTCCACCTCCATTGTATTCCCACCCAACTAGACCAGAAAGGTTGGGAGAATACCATGAGGGCGGAAGGAATGACCATAAAATGCAGTCAACATATTCGACGACTTGGAAAGGGTCAGAGAACCGATAGCTTTCCAACAGACCAGGGACATCACGCAACTGGAATCACCTTCATCAACGATCTCTCATTTGATAGTATACTTGGAATACTCCACATGGATTTGACAAAACACATGGTAGGGTAAGTGAGGCTTCACGTCCATGACATCAAACTTGATGACTTTTGAGCCACTAGGATCTAGAGATCCTAAGGTAGAGAGTAAGGAATTCCTCTATGATGGACATGTCTGGAGTACCTCCAAAGTTGACATAGCACAAGGGTTTTGGCCCATATCTTCAACAATACAATAGTTCTGGGTGACTCTAGCATTAGGGCTGTGGGTAGAGCTCTTGAGTGCTCATTTCAAAATACGAGGTAGTGGCTCTAGTTTCTCGATCTGTAAGTTCATCTCCGGGGCTGGAGGAGGAGCTTCTAGGCTGGTACTAGCTTTTGAAGAGCTATAATATTGGGAGCGGGTGGCTAGATCAATTTTTGCATCGACCATATTGATACAAACATGATCGCCATATTGCGATGGTGGGTTTTGACTTCCACCGGGTGCATTTTTTGCGCTCGAAGAACTTGAGGCTAAGTCTTGGTTGTGTGGGAATGGATTCGTCAGCACAACGGGTGGTAGATTTAAAAGCCTCACAGCCTCCGCACGTTTGGGGCACAAGTGGGTAAGGTGGTCATCGATACAAAGTTTACAAGGAAAATTCACCTTACGCTTGTCTTTCCTGCCCTCTCCAGCATTATCATTCTCTTTCCCATTATTATCTTTATCCTTGGGTTTATTATTATTATTCTTCCCACCCTTACGATTATTTCAACCTTTCCTTTTATTCCCATCTGGTTTCTCATCACCATTTGGGTTCTTCGATGATTGCACAGAATGTACATCTACCGATTGGGTGGGTTTGGAGGATCCAGATGAGGTTGGCCCTCCAGCATACTTCGTTGTCGAGTCTGTGGATTTTACATTGGAAGACCCTACGATGCCATCGACATGAGGTCCGGTAGTTTGTCTAGGATTGTGATTTGTTCATGGTGCGTCTAGAAGAAGGTGGTATAACATCCCAGACTGAGCATATATCAAATCAAATTGCTGGGCTCTAAGGATAGAGTCTTCCTCACTGAATACCCCAGAAGTAGCAACATCCTTCAAAATAGGAGCATGTAAATACTTTAGGAACCATTCTAAAATAAATGTTGGGGGTATAGGATTCTTAACCAACTGCCTTCGCCTACGCCATTCCTGGATATGGTCTTAGATGTGAGTGTCGATATTCTGGCGTAAAGTTGACAAAATTTCAAGGCCAACATCATAACGAATGGGCAGTTAAAAGTGATTGAGAAAGGCTAGCACCAACTGATGGAATGACCCATATGTCCACCTAGGTAGCTCAATGTACCAATGTGATGCTACTCCAATGAGAGTGTGATGAAACGATCGTAACCTGATAGAATCATGGTTCAGAGAATTCGATGAGGACCAAAGGTGAAAAGTAGTGACATGATCACCAGGGTCTTTTCCATTCTTACCTTCAAACTTTGGAATGTCTTATGGAAGTTGGGTAGGGACAGGGGGCCATGAGGGGTCATGAATCACCGGTTCATTCATTAGCTTAGACAAATATGGTAGATTAAGCATGGCTAGAAAGGGAATACGGGGTTGCGACACCTGACCCCATCCTCCTGCGAAATATTGTGCATTAGGAACTGTGTTCCATCCAGGATTCTAGTGAGGACCAAAACCTTGCTCGGAATTATAAGACCCTCCTTTGAGATGATTCATAAAATATGGATTGTGCATCATTCCAGCATGAGTGTTCTGATAAGGGTTATGGAAATTGCCCCCAGTTGGATTAGATCCAAGATGGGGGTTGTTAAAACTCCCCCCAACTGGATTAGATCTAGTTTGGGGGGTTCCCAAAGTGTAAGACTAACCTCCTCTAGGTGGGAATCTGGAGAATTGAAGTGGATTTGGCATGCCAAAAGTATTGGTCAGAATCGTCACCAAGGGGATAGTAATATAGGGTGGAACTTGTTCACCAGATTGGTTGTTCCATCCAGTCGTAGAAGGATTAAACCTGAGGTTAAGAATAGGGACACTCCCCACATTAGGATTTGATTGGGGAATATGAGAACCACCAAATGGGGAAGGTGTGTAAGGAGGTGTAGTGCCCCCAAGTCCAAGGCTAGTGTTATGGTCAACATCTGTGATGGCAGTTGAAAACTGTGAGGTGAAGTTAGGCATACCTTAAGAAAACATACTAGAAGCCATGGGGATGGTCTGAACATTGTAACTCGATGAGTGGCCAAAACCTCCAAAAGGGTTCGAGGCAAGAGATGAAGAATTAACTATAGGTCGAGCCATAGAACCAGTGTAAGCCTCTAACACTGCAACTGTAGCGGTAATAGGTGTCGAAGGAGTTCCATGAATTATAGTGGGATTGGGAGTCGAGGAACTCCCAGTGTTATGAAGACTAGAATCGGTACTCATCCTTGCAGGATCACAAGTCTGAAAAGTGGATGTGTGTGTACCACTACTGATAACTCTACGCCTTTTAGAAGGAAAGGACTTGAAAACTGGTGGTAATTGTAACAATCGACAGGACCTGCGAGGAAGTTGGTCCAACTCCACAACGACTTATGACTCATCCACAAATAGAAATATATCTTATGGCCAACTAGTAGTCAAAGAGCATACCAAAAATTCAAACAACCAATATGCATGGAAACAGAGTAAAGTGGCTGAGTGGCCTCCCTCGCTGAAGAAGGTATCTCTCATCCAAGAGGGACCTAAGACTCTCTGCTAAATTTTGGAGTTAACAGAATCAGTTATAAGGGCCCTCATGGGCTTAACAACCAGTCAGTCAGATCCCCTCGGAGAGGTAATCCTCCATAAAGGTTGTGTGTTGTCCGACCCTTATCTGACTCAGGGTACAAGCAGAATAACCCCTGTAAGTATCCTATGAGATACGTAAGTCAAGCAACTAATAAACCAATGTATAACCGATGCACACGTGAGCAGTTGTAAGTCTGGATTACCGTATGGGCAGGGTAGAAAAGCCCGAAAACTTGAAAGCACCGCCTTTCACATAGGTATGGGCACTAGCAAGATCCCCAAATACGAATAAATTGACATAAATATCTCTAACGTTAGGTGAGTATCTAGGGGTTATCCCTTCAAATAACTTCGCGTGACCTCATGATTAACTCTGGTGTGAGTGAAGCCTCCTGATATTACCAATTATGCAATGGACTGCTCAAATCCCTTTCTCAGACACATATGTTGATTTAATTTCCTTGGAGAAGTTTACTCACAAAATCCTATTCCAAGGCACTAAATCCTAAGCTAGTTTGTGCACCCTAAAAATAAAATCATGACTAATAAATTTTAGTTTAAAGCATAAATTTTATTGGTCGTGGTTACTCAAAAAGGTATGGAGGTGAAACTTATGGTGTTATGACTCTGCCAAAAAATAAATATGGATATAATGCAAAGTCTATCTTTAACTTTTCAATGAATGATATGCTGATAAAAACAGTGCAGTCTTCAATTTCAAATCTGCAATCCAAAAGTAAAATATGATCTTTCACTACATGTGCTAAGCTAATGAAAAAATTCAAAGACAAAAATGCGACCCAATTCAAAATGCCTATTTTTTTTGTATTTTCAATATTCTAAAAAGAAAATGTATGGACTGATAAGAAACTTGATAGATGAATTCTATAGTATATAAAATCAGTAACTCAAGCAGAATACCAGGCAGCTAAGAAAACAACCCAGAAACCAAGGACGAATTAAAAATAGAAAACAAAGGGAAAGACTACGCCCGAAAATTCAACTCCAAAGAAGCTTCCTTTCATCCCAGATAATCTCAAGAGGCATTACAGAGACCTAAGAAGGCTCTGAAATTTTTAAATCCTACCCAATAGTCACTCAACCAAGAAAACAAGCAAGGGGAAGTGGTATACACGACTGTTCAGGAGAACTGAGCATATATATGCCTCTTGCAGTGAGAAAACAAGTGTGTATACGTGACTGTCATGGAAAAGGGGTGTATATTCTTTAAAACAAGGCCAGGCAAGGGTAAAAGGATGAAAACTCAGACTCAGAGTGAACAGGATCTGTCAAGAAGTGATATGACAAGAAACACAAAGGAAAAATAGCAATGTAAGAAGAAAAATTACTTCAACCCTTAGAAGGAAGATCTCTCCCCAGTGGAGTCGCCAGTTCTGTTACAAGGAAAAAACTCTCCATGGACAAGGGTAAACCACAATAGACAGGTATGACTACAGAAATCAACTCAATTCATACATATGCTACATAAACTAATGTGCAATATAAGAAAGATACCTACCTCGATCCAACGTTTGATGATGTTCCACCATTGAGTATTTTGACCCAAAGCTTTATACCTGCAATAAGTTCTCAACAAAAAAGAAAAACAAGTATATAGTGATGATACGAAAGGGGTTAGCACATCATATAGCATAATCCATTAATAAACATTACAAACATGCCCATGGATAATAATCATATATTTTCAAGATACCATTAGGACGGGAAATGAGTATTTCTATTAATAATTGATTAGTAGAAGTGTCAACATTATAGAATTCCATGTCGGCATGGCTCAAAACCAAGAAACTAAGTTACTTCTAATTGGGTGCCCACCACTTGAATCCTCCACCAAAGGAAAGCTCATGAGAAAGAGGCAAATAGGTCCTCTCAATAATAAGGGAAGAGCTTGGGGGCTAAATACTATGTTCAGACTTGAGGGACAAAGGGATGCAGACTCAATATGAAGTAATTTCTCCAGAGTAACTTTTCTCTCAAAGCTGAATTCTTTCTCCTTATTTTCCATAGTTTGAAATTGTGCTCTTATAACCTCCAGAATGCAACTGAAGGGTTGAGTTGGAACGTTTCCAGTATATGTAAGGCCAAGGATCATAAATCTTTTGTCGTGACATGGAAACTTGACCTCATTTTATATTTTCTGGCACAAATCCCGATATACACGAGTTGTAATGGAGTCGCAAGTGTATATTCATATTGCATAGCAGTTAGAGAGAATATATGTGGAAAAATATACATTTTTAGCTCTAGATTCATCAAAAAAGGGATGAAAAGTATGCATAGGGAAATGGAAAAAGGCCCTCTGTGCAATATAGCAACGATGAGGCAAATCTTTCTATAAGAAGGAGGGCCTGAATTTAATTGATGGCATGTGGAGGTTTCAAGACTCCTCCCCCGCACACTCACTCCCCTATCATAATGCGTAGTCGCTTAGACAATAACGTTACACTTGAAACAACAACTACCTCAAACGATAACTCTAAGATTCTCATTGAACCAGTGACACTAGTTCCTCAAGGGGCCGACATCCAATAAATGTTTCTTCAGTCACTCATAAGAATGCATAGTGCCTTAGACTGTATTAGAAAACTTGGTAGGCCACTTAATCAACCCCTTGATTTCTCGAACATCCGAGAACAACTTCAAGGCACTAGTTTACTCTAAAACCTGTTAGGTGAAAATAGTACCAATCCTACTGAAACACCTATCCTTGGAGTCGGAGGATATGATATTCCACCTTCCCCACCTAATTCATCTCCATCCTCTTTAGGAGGAGAATCTTCAGACGAAGGAAGTTCTGCATCAGAACCATCACAACCTTCGACACCACCAACTCCCATGGAAAACGAAAACAATCCTGCTAGACCTTGGCTCGATCAAGTTCTGCATCAGAACCATCACAACCTTCGACACCACCAACTCCCATGGAAAACCAAAACAATCATGCCATACCTTGGCTCGATCAATATGTCGTGGCTGTATCGGGACCCCAACACCCATTACCAAAACATATGGAGAAATGGCTGCCCAAATTTGATCTAGATTCAAAGAAGTCCGTTGAGGATCACATCAAAAAATTTATGTTGGCCATTAGAATCTGGAGTGTTAAACACGAGGATGTAGTATGCATATTATTCCATTATAATTTTGATGGAAATGCCTCCACATGGTATTTTTCTCAACAACCCCAAACCATTGTCTCCTGGGACAAGTTTGAAACTTGTTTCTTGGAAACATTCGGAGATGATAAATCTCTGGAAGTCTTGGTTATGGAATTCTCCAGCTTGAAAATGAATCGTAAGGAAAAAGTGAAATATTTTAACCAAATATTTTTTACCTTAAAGAATAAAATACCTACAGATTCAATGCCCACTAAAAGTTTAATCATTGCATATTATGTTAAAGCCTTGCACAATAATATAGCCATATGGGTTAAAAGTTCTAAAGAGAACACATTTCTTGAAGGCTTTGAGGAGGCAAGTCATATTGAGAAATATATATTGAGCCTGAAAGATAATCTTAATAGTGAAGCTGAAACAACTTCACCCTCTAAAAAGAAAATAGATATCCTTACTAAGCCTCCTCAAACTAAAAATCAACCAGAAACTTTAGACTTAGAAAGCTTGCAAAAAACTTTCCAAAAACTGTCCAACCAGGTCGTTGACTTGAAGAGATCAACCGAGCAGACATCTGCAAGAAAAGGAAGTTTTAAACCTCATTTTAGAAAACCTTTTCCTCCCAACCAGCCAAACCTGACCACAAAAGGTCTAAATTTCGAAAGTTTGCAATATGCTTTACAAACCATCTTAGAAGAACATGATAATTCTTCTTCTATTCCTCCTGAAAGTTCTGAAGACGTAGTTGAGGAAGAAGTATCGGAAGAGGAGGAATCATCTCCCACTATTTTTGGTCACTTCTCGAACAATATCTTCCAATCAAATTTCGAAATTGTTCACCCCTACAACATAAAAAAGGAAAACGCAAAACAAACCCCCTTCTAAAGTGAGTAAAAATGTGTTTCCAAAATAGTCAATGCAAGATGAAATTAAACAAAACTTAGCAGCCCCAGTTTTAGAATACGATTTAATTGAATATCTGAAAAAATTGAGGGCTATATTTATGTTTTTGACTTGCTGAAATTTCCCCTTATTTTGCAGAAAATGCTTCAAAGCATCGCTGAAAACAACAAAAAGAATGATCCTGATAGCAAAAAGTCAGTAGAAATGGATTCAAAAACAGCTAAGAAAATCCCAACTAAAAATACATCTCAACCTCTAGACAGAAGGGACTTAGCAGAAAAAATTGTAGCAAATGTAGATAAAACTGTTTTAGGGACAATAACAAAAAATCAACATAATTCTGTTGTCAACACTCGAAAAAATATCTCGCCTTTTTTGTTAACCTTTGAAATTTTTAATAGGAATTACATAATTGTATGGTCAATTCCAGTGCATCGTCAAACATGATGCCTCTATCTGTGTGCCAAAAAATTAATGCAAAAGTTAAACCTTCTGATCTCAAAATTATTTAGCTAGATCGAACAAACATTAAGGTAATTGGTGAGCTTAAGAATGTTCTCATTAGATTATCATCCAATCCTAAGGTTCATCAGATAATTAACATTATCATTGTTGATATCCCTGAAGTTTATGGTTTTTTCTTAAGAAGGGATTGGTCAGAACAACTGCATGCTTACTTTTCCACAGATTGGTCTCACTTGTGATTGCCTAAAAATGGACAACCCAACAAAATCAAGATAAATAAAGAACGTTATCTGAAGCATACTGCAACAGATCTAAATGATCCAAATGAGCCATTCATTACATCTGCAAAATCATTTGAAATGCAGGGAATGAATACCTTCTTTGGTAATTTCATGACCGAAATTTCTTCTATTTCTGATCCTGGGCAGCAATTTGAAGTTATAACCTATACTTAGACATAGGCCTTGCCAAGTATGCCAAGTTCTACTGATGATGCACAAATCTGGTCATTATACTTTGACAGATCCAAGTCCAAAGAAGGGGCAGGTGCAGGTTGCGTACTCATCAATCCTACAAGTAAATAACTTTTATTGCTTACCGTCTAGAGTTTGAGTGCACTAATAACAACACCGAGTATGAAGCACTTCTACAAGGACTTAGGAAAGCTTTGGATATGGATGTGTGGAATTTGATGGTATTTGGTGATTCAGAAATCGTGGTTAAGCCAGTAAGAAACACCATACATGTCTTATCGCCACATCTAAAAAGATACCAAACCGAGGTATGGAGTTTAATGCATAAATTTTCAGCATTCAGCATAAATTCCATTCCTATATTAAGTAATTCAAAAGCTAATTTACTGGCCAATTTTGTTTCTAAACTATTTCCCACTAAAGGTCTTTCCCCTATTGCATTTTCAATTGAATTGTTGTTCATGCCTTCGATCTCAGACAACATCACAAATTGAAGAGTATTCGATGATGACTAGCAAATCATCAACTTTCTGCACATGGAAGACACCTTCCAAGGTGCAGACATTGATGAAGGTACTCATGAAGAGAACCTCCAGAATTTCACGGTAATAACTGATCCTCGATCTCCTGAATCTACATCCGAGCTAGTAAACTCTATCCCTAGATCTGTTGTGAGACTAGAGAAATTCTATGACTTACATGATAAATTTAGAGTGGCGGTCAATTGTAAAACTAACAGTTCAACTTTGATTTATGAGACGGTAAATTTAGGAACAAAGGATAATCCTCAAAATATTAATTTGGGAAAGGGATGCTCTGAACAAGAAAGATCTGATTTTATAAAGTTGTTTAAAGATTTTAAATATGTTTTTGCTTGGACGTATGATGACTTGAAAACATTTGATCCTAACATCATACAACATGTTATCCCTATGAAACCCTGGACTCATCCTTTGCAATAGAAATTGAGGAAGATGCACCATAAATTGGAACCCACTGTTAAAAAGGAACTAAACAAATGACTAACTGAAAAGATAATTTTCCCAGTCAGGCACACGCAATGGGTGTCTAATCTAGTCCCTGTAAGAAAGAAAAGTGGTGAAATTCGACTCTGTGTCAATTTTCGGAACTTAAACCGAGCGTCTGGTAAAGAAAACAACCTTGTTCCTCCAATGGAACAAATCCTACAATAGGTGTCTGGTTCCGAAAGACTATCTCTGCTAGATGGTTTTTCGGGATAAAACCAGGTCCTCATGTCTCCCTCAGATCAACTTAAAACCACCTTCCGCACCCCATGGGGAACTTATGCCTACAGGAAAATGCCTTTTGGACTGATAAACGTCGGTGCCACTTTTTAGAGAGCAATGGATATTTCTTTCCATGGCCTCATTAACCAATCAGTTGTGGTCTATCTTGATGATGTCACCATCTTCTCTAAAAACAAGAAAGATGACTTGTCACACCTCAGGGATGTCCTGGAACGATGTTGCAAGTTCGAGATATCTCTCAACCCTAAGAAATCGATCTTTGTAGTGGAGAAAGATAAATTGCTTGGGTTTATAGCATCTAAGGACAGAATTATTATTGACCCTGAAAGAACCCAAGCTATTTCTAGACTCCCCCCTCCTTCTTTCAAAAAATCCATGCAGTCCTTTTTAGGTAAGATTAATTTCGTCAGAAGGTTTGTCCCAAGTTTCTCGGAAATGGTAAGACCATTACAAAATTTAATTAAAAAGGATGTTTTGTATTGTTGGGGACCATAATAAATTCAGGCTTTCAACTCAATTAAAAAAGCAATAATAGAATCCCCTTCCTTGATGAGACTCGACTCTTCTCAAGATTTCACTCTTTACACTTTTGCATCTAACCGATCTTATGCTATTGTGATAACACAGAAAAATGCTAAAAGCAATGAGATACCCATTGCCTTCATGAGTTCAAATTTCAAAGGAGCAGAGCTTAATTACCCCGCAGTAGATCAGCATGCATATGTTGTTTTCAAAGCAGTGAAACACTTCTGGTCTTACATGTTAAAATCCATAACTAAGGTTATTGTTCCTTACCCAACTGTAAGAAACCTGTTAGTACAAAAAGAACTGGGTGAGAAAAGGGCAAATTGGATGATGTCACTACAGGAATACGACCTTGAAATAACCCTTGCACAGATTGTTAGAGGTCAAGGCCTATGTAAACTAGTGGTTGATTCAATTGAAGAAAAAGAAAGTCAAATAAACACCTCAATTGTAAATCAACATAACGAAAAACAAATCAGCTATGCACAAGTTACTGCCAATTCTTGGTATGAAAACATTAAATTTTATTTGACACCTGGATCTGCTCCCCGTGATCTTGATCATAAAAATAGAATAACACTCAAGCTCATATATGCATCTTTCCAATTAATAAGTGATGTTTTATTTTGAAAGAACTTTGATGGTGTTCTTATGCATTGTTTAGAAAAGGAAGAGGCAAAAAAAGTGTTATCTGAACTTCATGTAGGAGAAGTCGGTGGTCATTTCGGTGGAGATACCACTGTCCAAAAAGTGATAATATCTGGGTAGTATTGGAATACGTTTTTTAAAGACGTCCATGCGATGTGTTGTAAATGAATAATCTACCAAAAGGCTGTAGGACGGGTGAAAAAGGAAGCATTCCCTTTGCATCCTGTTACTATAGATTCCCCTTTTCAGCAATGGGGGCTTGACATCATAGGACCAATTAATCCCTCTTCTTCTCAGCAGCACAAGTATATTCTTACAACAATGGATTATTTTACCAGATGGTCCGAAGTTGAACCTTTGAAAGTGGTGAATACAAATCAGGTAGTATCTGTCCTTAACTCCCATATCATCACTCGATTTGGCATCCCTGAATGTCTAGTTTTTTATAACACCTCTTACTTTTCATCCCTTGATATGAACATTTTTTCTCTGGAAAAAGGGATTAAAGTGAATTATTCTTCTATCTAATACTCTCAAGGAAATGGCCTAACAGAATCAATGCACAAGAATTTAATGAAGATTATTAAAAGGACAGTTTCAGAGAATCACAAGAACTAGCACAATGTGTTGCATAATGCACTTTGGGCTAATAGGTAACCCCAAAAGCCTCTGTTGGTAATTCCCCTTTCTTCCTCGTCTATGGAAGAGAATAAATTATCCCTTCACATGGGTTACTTCCCTCCCTACAACTGTCAAACAAAGTTCAAGAAGAGGAGTGCCCTCCTCTAGAAAATCGAATAAATGCCTTGTTAAAATTGGAGGAAGTAAGAACACAAGCAAAGCAGAAACTGGATTAGCATCAACAAATTGCAAAAGGTTGGTTTGATTCAAGTTCTTCTTCAGATAGGGATTTCAATGTCAGATATTTGGTTCTTAAGTTGAATAAAGCTCACGAGGGGAAAGGGGAACATACCAAGTTCCAGAATCTGTGGCTGGGACCATTTGTAATTTTTGAAAAATTGGGTCCCAGCTCTTTCTGTATGCATAATTTGGAGGGACATCCAGACACCTTCGCATTGAATGGCCAGGCTCTCAAAAGGTATTTCACCTAGTGATTTCGGATCCACTCTTTTTGTACATATTTTTTATTTTCTTTTCTGTTTTGAATTTTGGTTCTTTTCATTTTTGCCTGATTTTGATTTGTTTTCCAAATAATTATGTCTAATTCATCAGTTCTTTGTGGAAGGGAAATCATAATTTTCATTCATTAGCAGTAGTTGACGACTCCTCAAAGCACCAGTGTTGTAAATGCTAAAATTCAGATTAGCAGAAGTATTTTTTTGTTCAGAACAGTGTTCCTGGTTTCTCTTTAAAATTACGAAAAGACACGATTATCATTAATATAACTCTTAATGTTGTCCCTATTTTAAGGAAAACAACTCAATTATACCTTATTTTCCTCTAGATGATTTCTTAATATAAATATAAGTGCTCATATCATGATGAAGGTCATCAAACGAGAAAATAAGTTGTAAAGGATCAAGTTTTGTTTTCAAAATCTGAAATTTTTAGTATCACCCCGCTCTCTTGAATATTATAAAGTTTTTGCAAATTTATAAACAAATTATAAAGAGTTGAAAGAACTATAAGGTGTGGGAAGTGTTTGTAAACCCGCCGAGACACTTAACAGGTCTGTTGGCAGTGGGTAAATGGATGCATGATACCAAGGCAACTTCGTCGGGGTACTGAACAAGCCTGTTGGATGTGAAGCAATGTCGGGTTTAAGAAAATTTTCAGGTATGTTCTTTTGAATTGATCAAAAGTAAATATGTTCTTTATCATGAATGGATGACTCTTGGATAGGACAAAGGTGTTAGAGTGGGTTAAATGACATCCCTGCCGAGGCTATGGACGCATGCTGGAAACAGTGGCCCTATCAACAGTATCGGAGTTAGTTTCCTAAACATAATTTCACTCGTAATCAAGATTTGATACCAGATCGCATTTTTGACGGAAATACATCTGATGTTGGACTACATTATTTTCCGAGTGCTTGAACTATTGTCAATTGTTTCTTAAAAATTTATTTCATCTGATTCCCTGACATAAATTTTCTGGTGATGCAGAGATAACTGCTTCGCCTAGTACGTCGCCATTGTTGGAAACCACACATGATTTTTGATACTTATTACAATCGAAAGAAATTACACCTTTATGTAGTTTCCATCACCTCTCATTTGTAAATGTTTACATTTCTGAGTTTCAAAGCAATGATTGGATTAAATCTTACCTCATTGAGTTTGTTTTGTTTGTTTGCATTTTCGTTCGTTTTATTTTTAATTCATGATTGTAAGCATGAATTTAAACATAAAACTTGTCTTGGTTTCAAAATATTTTACCTTAAAAATATCGGTTTAAAATTCACCCATATGTGATTAAAATTCAAATCTTATGAAATGGTTGATTAATCCATTATCAATTTTTTCTTGTTTTATTATGGTTGTTATGAATTCAATGGTTCGATAGTTCATTCTCAAAATGTTTTGATGCATGGATAACCTTGGTTAACTATTGATATTATTTTCATGAGCTTAAATGGTCATATCATCATTTGTGTGAATGAGTACAAACATGTTGTACTTGCGTTTTCACCTTACCTTGTTGGCCCAAAACATTAATGAAGCTATTCATTATCTGCATAGGGTTTTGTACTCTATAGGTTTCGACACTCATC
>ML840263.1:0-19301 GCA_009831015.1 Picea engelmannii | reverse complement strand
TAGGATCAAAATACTCATATCACAGAGGATAGAGTTGAATCTCCGAAAATCAAGTAATATTACAAAAATAGTAAACTGAAAACCACTCATATAAGAGTTGATTTGTTCAAAATTAAACCAAAGTTTTATAAAACATAAAGAAGGAGAAAATACTAATCAAATGTATAATTGAAAGTATTTACTCCCAACAATCAACAACACAATCTTCCATTTCCTGAGAATAGCAAAACCAATTTTATATATTAGAAAAACAATTAATAATTACTAATTTTTATTTAAAAGAGACTTAGCTACAAAATCATAGATTCTGTAGCTAGTCTTATTTTTACTAAATGAAATCAAAATTCAAATCTTCATATTTCGACTTTCACAACAGAATCGAATGAAATCAAAACAAAAACTTTTACGATTAAAAATTAGCCAAAGAGGGATCAGACAGTTCAGAGTTTATAATTTCTTTGAAACTCGTCGTATTCTTAATAATTATATTTCCATCCCTCTTGATTTGTTTATTCTCCTTGTCTGTATGTGCCTTGAGATCAAGGTTCTCTTGTTTAAATAGATCATTTTGAGAAGTCAAGGTTCTAATTCGGGCCTATAAGAGAGTAACATCGGTATAGTAACGTTCTACCCAATCGAGGCAGCTATCACAGTGTATCGGGGAGATGGTAGATCACGCGGGAGACAGTTGACCAGGGGTGCTTCAGTCTTACCTGTTGTGTGTTCCAAATCATGGTCGTTACCCGAAAATCCCTTTTTACCCTTACGAAATGGGGGTAAATTGTTCACGGAATCATATGGTTCAACATGGGTGATAACCTCCATCCTAGAACTCTGATTTTCTGGATCTTCTCAAGATAATAAATCCTCTATCTCACAATCTGAATCCTCATCGATCTCGATTGGATCGATCTATCTCAGATGATTATCCTTTTGGTTTCTAATTTTTCTAGATATTAGATGACCGGATTTTTTATTCTTGAAACTCAAATCTGTGCATTGTTGTTTCCTTTCTTTACAGAGTTTCTTGACATCAGATTTAACATTAATGTTCAAACTAGCATCGTTATCAGGCACATGAGGATCATTTCCCTTTAATTCGTCAGTCACTTGTTCTGGATATCTTGCAGGTGAAAACCTACACGGTTATCCTTTATATAGAGAGGTTCTATCAATAAACTTTGCTTTATTAATTGAATTAACGAACTGGCTTTCAACCACTGGCCTGTGTGAGTTAGGGTTTGCAGTTAAAAGAGAATTGGTTGTAGCATCAGCCTGTGTGAAGCCATTTCTTTTCAGAAAGGTCTCCCAACTGTCACCTATGGTCTACAGATGATACACAAACAATATTTTAACAAGTCCATGGTGGAAAAGGCTTGAATTGATACCATGTCACTTGTAATGTTTGGACATATTATAAAGACTCATCAATAAGTAAAAGGGAATATCTAACTTGAAACATATGAAATTCATAAGAAAACAGATATGGTATAGAAAATCCATATCGTATCGACCTTTGCATTTAACAAATTGTTTCATAATTAACAGTAAACTATGCCATCTAGGTTTTAACAGAGCGATAGGAATATCTTTTATACAACAAGTGGTTTTATGGGAGGTCATAAAAAAACTCCATAGGATCTCTTTTATTCTGGCATTTTTAAACCACCTCTCACCCTTTGATGGGAGCCCTATTTCTTTGCTCATGAAATCCTCTGTCAATTCTAACTATATGTCTCCAATATTATCTCGGAAACCATCAATGTTTTGTGTGAAATATTTTGCAACCTGGAGATTGTAACCCTCGAACTTCTTGAGAAATATATTCCAGCCATGATCCTTTAGGTCATCAATAGCATCGTCATGGGATAGAAAATCCTGGCATCCATTCGGATCTATACAAACGATGGGTGCCATGACCACTGTAACAAGGATGCAACATAAATCACTCGGAATAGCTTTAGATTCCCAACGTGTAAGCAACAGAAACAAGTCTAAACGGAGAGTGGAAGCATGAAAATAACAGAGCCTGGGGGTTATCATAACTTTGATAGTGATAATGAAAACCATAAGGTTCATTGAATTCCTTACCATCTCTCATGATGAGTGTCGAAACCTATAGAGTACAAAACCCTATGCAGATAATGAATAGCTTCATTAATGTTTTGGGCCAACAAGGTAAGGTGAAAACGCAAGTACAACATGTTTGTACTCATTCACACAAATGATGATATGACCATTTAAGCTCATGAAAATAATATCAATAGTTAACCAAGGTTATCCATGCATCAAAACATTTTGAGAATGAACTATCGAACCATTGAATTCATAACAACCATAATAAAACAAGAAAAAATTGATAATGGATTAATCAACCATTTCATAAGATTTGAATTTTAATCACATATGGGTGAATTTTAAACCGATATTTTTAAGGTAAAATATTTTGAAACCAAGACAAGTTTTATGTTTAAATTCATGCTTACAATCATGAATTAAAAATAAAACGAACGAAAATGCAAACAAACAAAACAAACTCAATGAGGTAAGATTTAATCCAATCATTGCTTTGAAACTCAGAAATGTAAACATTTACAAATGAGAGGTGATGGAAACTACATAAAGGTGTAATTTCTTTCGATTGTAATAAGTATCAAAAATCATGTGTGGTTTCCAACAATGGCGACGTACTAGGCGAAGCAGTTATCTCTGCATCACCAGAAAATTTATGTCAGGGAATCAGATGAAATAAATTTTTAAGAAACAATTGACAATAGTTCAAGCACTCGGAAAATAATGTAGTCCAACATCAGATGTATTTCCGTCAAAAATGCGATCTGGTATCAAATCTTGATTACGAGTGAAATTATGTTTAGGAAACTAACTCCGATACTGTTGATAGGGCCACTGTTTCCAGCATGCGTCCATAGCCTCGGCAGGGATGTCATTTAACCCACTCTAACACCTTTGTCCTATCCAAGAGTCATCCATTCATGATAAAGAACATATTTACTTTTGATCAATTCAAAAGAACATACCTGAAAATTTTCTTAAACCCGACATTGCTTCACATCCAACAGGCTTGTTCAGTACCCCGACGAAGTTGCCTTGGTATCATGCATCCATTTACCCACTGCCAACAGACCTGTTAAGTGTCTCGGCGGGTTTACAAACACTTCCCACACCTTATAGTTCTTTCAACTCTTTATAATTTGTTTATAAATTTGCAAAAACTTTATAATATTCAAGAGAGCGGGGTGATACTAAAAATTTCAGATTTTGAAAACAAAACTTGATCCTTTACAACTTATTTTCTCGTTTGATGACCTTCATCATGATATGAGCACTTATATTTATATTAAGAAATCATCTAGAGGAAAATAAGGTATAATTGAGTTGTTTTCCTTAAAATAGGGACAACATTAAGAGTTATATTAATGATAATCGTGTCTTTTCGTAATTTTAAAGAGAAACCAGGAACACTGTTCTGAACAAAAAAATACTTCTGCTAATCTGAATTTTAGCATTTACAACACTGGTGCTTTGAGGAGTCGTCAACTACTGCTAATGAATGAAAATTATGATTTCCCTTCCACAAAGAACTGATGAATTAGACATAATTATTTGGAAAACAAATCAAAATCAGGCAAAAATGAAAAGAACCAAAATTCAAAACAGAAAAGAAAATAAAAAATATGTACAAAAAGAGTGGATCCGAAATCACTAGGTGAAATACCTTTTGAGAGCCTGGCCATTCAATGCGAAGGTGTCTGGATGTCCCTCCAAATTATGCATACAGAAAGAGCTGGGACCCAATTTTTCAAAAATTACAAATGGTCCCAGCCACAGATTCTGGAACTTGGTATGTTCCCCTTTCCCCTCGTGAGCTTTATTCAACTTAAGAACCAAATATCTGACATTGAAATCCCTATCTGAAGAAGAACTTGAATCAAACCAACCTTTTGCAATTTGTTGATGCTAATCCAGTTTCTGCTTTGCTTGTGTTCTTACTTCCTCCAATTTTAACAAGGCATTTATTCGATTTTCTAGAGGAGGGCACTCCTCTTCTTGAACTTTGTTTGACAGTTGTAGGGAGGGAAGTAACCCATGTGAAGGGATAATTTATTCTCTTCCATAGACGAGGAAGAAAGGGGAATTACCAACAGAGGCTTTTGGGGTTACCTATTAGCCCAAAGTGCATTATGCAACACATTGTGCTAGTTCTTGTGATTCTCTGAAACTGTCCTTTTAATAATCTTCATTAAATTCTTGTGCATTGATTCTGTTAGGCCATTTCCTTGAGAGTATTAGATAGAAGAATAATTCACTTTAATCCCTTTTTCCAGAGAAAAAATGTTCATATCAAGGGATGAAAAGTAAGAGGTGTTATAAAAAACTAGACATTCAGGGATGCCAAATCGAGTGATGATATGGGAGTTAAGGACAGATACTACCTGATTTGTATTCACCACTTTCAAAGGTTCAACTTCGGACCATCTGGTAAAATAATCCATTGTTGTAAGAATATACTTGTGCTGCTGAGAAGAAGAGGGATTAATTGGTCCTATGATGTCAAGCCCCCATTGCTGAAAAGGGGAATCTATAGTAACAGGATGCAAAGGGAATGCTTCCTTTTTCACCCGTCCTACAGCCTTTTGGTAGATTATTCATTTACAACACATCGCATGGACGTCTTTAAAAAACGTATTCCAATACTACCCAGATATTATCACTTTTTGGACAGTGGTATCTCCACCGAAATGACCACCGACTTCTCCTACATGAAGTTCAGATAACACTTTTTTTGCCTCTTCCTTTTCTAAACAATGCATAAGAACACCATCAAAGTTCTTTCAAAATAAAACATCACTTATTAATTGGAAAGATGCATATATGAGCTTGAGTGTTATTCTATTTTTATGATCAAGATCACGGGGAGCAGATCCAGGTGTCAAATAAAATTTAATGTTTTCATACCAAGAATTGGCAGTAACTTGTGCATAGCTGATTTGTTTTTCGTTATGTTGATTTACAATTGAGGTGTTTATTTGACTTTCTTTTTCTTCAATTGAATCAACCACTAGTTTACATAGGCCTTGACCTCTAACAATCTGTGCAAGGGTTATTTCAAGGTCGTATTCCTGTAGTGACATCATCCAATTTGCCCTTTTCTCACCCAGTTCTTTTTGTACTAACAGGTTTCTTACAGTTGGGTAAGGAACAATAACCTTAGTTATGGATTTTAACATGTAAGACCAGAAGTGTTTCACTGCTTTGAAAACAACATATGCATGCTGATCTACTGCGGGGTAATTAAGCTCTGCTCCTTTGAAATTTGAACTCATGAAGGCAATGGGTATCTCATTGCTTTTAGCATTTTTCTGTGTTATCACAATAGCATAAGATCGGTTAGATGCAAAAGTGTAAAGAGTGAAATCTTGAGAAGAGTCGAGTCTCATCAAGGAAGGGGATTCTATTATTGCTTTTTTAATTGAGTTGAAAGCCTGAATTTATTATGGTCCCCAACAATACAAAACATCCTTTTTAATTAAATTTTGTAATGGTCTTACCATTTCCGAGAAACTTGGGACAAACCTTCTGACGAAATTAATCTTACCTAAAAAGGACTGCATGGATTTTTTGAAAGAAGGAGGGGGGAGTCTAGAAATAGCTTGGGTTCTTTCAGGGTCAATAATAATTCTGTCCTTAGATGCTATAAACCCAAGCAATTTATCTTTCTCCACTACAAAGATCGATTTCTTAGGGTTGAGAGATATCTCGAACTTGCAACATCGTTCCAGGACATCCCTGAGGTGTGACAAGTCATCTTTCTTGTTTTTAGAGAAGATGGTGACATCATCAAGATAGACCACAACTGATTGGTTAATGAGGCCATGGAAAGAAATATCCATTGCTCTCTAAAAAGTGGCACCGACGTTTATCAGTCCAAAAGGCATTTTCCTGTAGGCATAAGTTCCCCATGGGGTGCGGAAGGTGGTTTTAAGTTGATCTGAGGGAGACATGAGGACCTGGTTTTATCCCGAAAAACCATCTAGCAGAGATAGTCTTTCGGAACCAGACACCTATTGTAGGATTTGTTCCATTGGAGGAACAAGGTTGTTTTCTTTACCAGACGCTCGGTTTAAGTTCCGAAAATTGACACAGAGTCGAATTTCACCACTTTTCTTTCTTACAGGGACTAGATTAGACACCCATTGCGTGTGCCTGACTGGGAAAATTATCTTTTCAGTTAGTCATTTGTTTAGTTCCTTTTTAACAGTGGGTTCCAATTTATGGTGCATCTTCCTCAATTTCTATTGCAAAGGATGAGTCCAGGGTTTCATAGGGATAACATGTTGTATGATGTTAGGATCAAATGTTTTCAAGTCATCATACGTCCAAGCAAAAACATATTTAAAATCTTTAAACAACTTTATAAAATCAGATCTTTCTTGTTCAGAGCATCCCTTTCCCAAATTAATATTTTGAGGATTATCCTTTGTTCCTAAATTTACCGTCTCATAAATCAAAGTTGAACTGTTAGTTTTACAATTGACCGCCACTCTAAATTTATCATGTAAGTCATAGAATTTCTCTAGTCTCACAACAGATCTAGGGATAGAGTTTACTAGCTCGGATGTAGATTCAGGAGATCGAGGATCAGTTATTACCGTGAAATTCTGGAGGTTCTCTTCATGAGTACCTTCATCAATGTCTGCACCTTGGAAGGTGTCTTCCATGTGCAGAAAGTTGATGATTTGCTAGTCATCATCGAATACTCTTCAATTTGTGATGTTGTCTGAGATCGAAGGCATGAACAACAATTCAATTGAAAATGCAATAGGGGAAAGACCTTTAGTGGGAAATAGTTTAGAAACAAAATTGGCCAGTAAATTAGCTTTTGAATTACTTAATATAGGAATGGAATTTATGCTGAATGCTGAAAATTTATGCATTAAACTCCATACCTCGGTTTGGTATCTTTTTAGATGTGGCGATAAGACATGTATGGTGTTTCTTACTGGCTTAACCACGATTTCTGAATCACCAAATACCATCAAATTCCACACATCCATATCCAAAGCTTTCCTAAGTCCTTGTAGAAGTGCTTCATACTCGGTGTTGTTATTAGTGCACTCAAACTCTAGACGGTAAGCAATAAAAGTTATTTACTTGTAGGATTGATGAGTACGCAACCTGCACCTGCCCCTTCTTTGGACTTGGATCTGTCAAAGTATAATGACCAGATTTGTGCATCATCAGTAGAACTTGGCATACTTGGCAAGGCCTATGTCTAAGTATAGGTTATAACTTCAAATTGCTGCCCAGGATCAGAAATAGAAGAAATTTCGGTCATGAAATTACCAAAGAAGGTATTCATTCCCTGCATTTCAAATGATTTTGCAGATGTAATGAATGGCTCATTTGGATCATTTAGATCTGTTGCAGTATGCTTCAGATAACGTTCTTTATTTATCTTGATTTTGTTGGGTTGTCCATTTTTAGGCAATCACAAGTGAGACCAATCTGTGGAAAAGTAAGCATGCAGTTGTTCTGACCAATCCCTTCTTAAGAAAAAACCATAAACTTCAGGGATATCAACAATGATAATGTTAATTATCTGATGAACCTTAGGATTGGATGATAATCTAATGAGAACATTCTTAAGCTCACCAATTACCTTAATGTTTGTTCGATCTAGCTAAATAATTTTGAGATCAGAAGGTTTAACTTTTGCATTAATTTTTTGGCACACAGATAGAGGCATCATGTTTGACGATGCACTGGAATTGACCATACAATTATGTAATTCCTATTAAAAATTTCAAAGGTTAACAAAAAAGGCGAGATATTTTTTCGAGTGTTGACAACAGAATTATGTTGATTTTTTGTTATTGTCCCTAAAACAGTTTTATCTACATTTGCTACAATTTTTTCTGCTAAGTCCCTTCTGTCTAGAGGTTGAGATGTATTTTTAGTTGGGATTTTCTTAGCTGTTTTTGAATCCATTTCTACTGACTTTTTGCTATCAGGATCATTCTTTTTGTTGTTTTCAGCGATGCTTTGAAGCATTTTCTGCAAAATAAGGGGAAATTTCAGCAAGTCAAAAACATAAATATAGCCCTCAATTTTTTCAGATATTCAATTAAATCGTATTCTAAAACTGGGGCTGCTAAGTTTTGTTTAATTTCATCTTGCATTGACTATTTTGGAAACACATTTTTACTCACTTTAGAAGGGGGTTTGTTTTGCGTTTTCCTTTTTTATGTTGTAGGGGTGAACAATTTCGAAATTTGATTGGAAGATATTGTTCGAGAAGTGACCAAAAATAGTGGGAGATGATTCCTCCTCTTCCGATACTTCTTCCTCAACTACGTCTTCAGAACTTTCAGGAGGAATAGAAGAAGAATTATCATGTTCTTCTAAGATGGTTTGTAAAGCATATTGCAAACTTTCGAAATTTAGACCTTTTGTGGTCAGGTTTGGCTGGTTGGGAGGAAAAGGTTTTCTAAAATGAGGTTTAAAACTTCCTTTTCTTGCAGATGTCTGCTCGGTTGATCTCTTCAAGTCAACGACCTGGTTGGACAGTTTTTGGAAAGTTTTTTGCAAGCTTTCTAAGTCTAAAGTTTCTGGTTGATTTTTAGTTTGAGGAGGCTTAGTAAGGATATCTATTTTCTTTTTAGAGGGTGAAGTTGTTTCAGCTTCACTATTAAGATTATCTTTCAGGCTCAATATATATTTCTCAATATGACTTGCCTCCTCAAAGCCTTCAAGAAATGTGTTCTCTTTAGAACTTTTAACCCATATGGCTATATTATTGTGCAAGGCTTTAACATAATATGCAATGATTAAACTTTTAGTGGGCATTGAATCTGTAGGTATTTTATTCTTTAAGGTAAAAAATATTTGGTTAAAATATTTCACTTTTTCCTTACGATTCATTTTCAAGCTGGAGAATTCCATAACCAAGACTTCCAGAGATTTATCATCTCCGAATGTTTCCAAGAAACAAGTTTCAAACTTGTCCCAGGAGACAATGGTTTGGGGTTGTTGAGAAAAATACCATGTGGAGGCATTTCCATCAAAATTATAATGGAATAATATGCATACTACATCCTCGTGTTTAACACTCCAGATTCTAATGGCCAACATAAATTTTTTGATGTGATCCTCAACGGACTTCTTTGAATCTAGATCAAATTTGGGCAGCCATTTCTCCATATGTTTTGGTAATGGGTGTTGGGGTCCCGATACAGCCACGACATATTGATCGAGCCAAGGTATGGCATGATTGTTTTGGTTTTCCATGGGAGTTGGTGGTGTCGAAGGTTGTGATGGTTCTGATGCAGAACTTGATCGAGCCAAGGTCTAGCAGGATTGTTTTCGTTTTCCATGGGAGTTGGTGGTGTCGAAGGTTGTGATGGTTCTGATGCAGAACTTCCTTCGTCTGAAGATTCTCCTCCTAAAGAGGATGGAGATGAATTAGGTGGGGAAGGTGGAATATCATATCCTCCGACTCCAAGGATAGGTGTTTCAGTAGGATTGGTACTATTTTCACCTAACAGGTTTTAGAGTAAACTAGTGCCTTGAAGTTGTTCTCGGATGTTCGAGAAATCAAGGGGTTGATTAAGTGGCCTACCAAGTTTTCTAATACAGTCTAAGGCACTATGCATTCTTATGAGTGACTGAAGAAACATTTATTGGATGTCGGCCCCTTGAGGAACTAGTGTCACTGGTTCAATGAGAATCTTAGAGTTATCGTTTGAGGTAGTTGTTGTTTCAAGTGTAACGTTATTGTCTAAGCGACTACGCATTATGATAGGGGAGCGAGTGTGCGGGGGAGGAGTCTTGAAACCTCCATGTGCCATCAATTAAATTCAGGCCCTCCTTCTTATAGAAAGATTTTCCTCATCGTTGCTATATTGCACAGAGGGCCTTTTTCCATTTCCCTATGCATACTTTTCATCCCTTTTTTGATGAATCTAGAGCTAAAAATGTATATTTTTCCACATATATTCTCTCTAACTGCTATGCAATATGCATATACACTTGCTACTCCATTACAACTCGTGTATATTGGGATTTGTGCCAGAAAATATAAAATGAGGTCGAGTTTCCATGTCACGACAAAAGATTTATGATCCTTGGCCTTACATATACTGGAAACGTTCCAACTCAACCCTTCAGTTGCATTCTGGAGGTTATAAGAGCACAATTTCGAACTATGGAAAATAAGGAGAAAGAATTCAGCTTTGAGAGAAAATTTACTCTGGAGAAATTACTTCATATTGAGTCTGCATCCCTTTGTCCCTCAAGTCTGAACATAGTATTTAGCCCCCAAGCTCTTTCCTTATTATTGAGAGGACCTCTTTGCCTCTTTCTCATGAGCTTGCCTTTGGTGGAGGATTGAAGTGGTGGGGACCCAGTTAGAAGTAACTTAGTTTCTTGGTTTCGAGCCATGCCGACATGGAATTCTATAATGTTGACACTTCTACTGATCAATTATTAATAGAAATACTCCTTTCCCATCCTAATGGTATCTTGAAAATATATGATTATTATCCATGGGCATGTTTGTAATGTTTATTAATGGATTATGCTATATGATGTGCTAACCCCTTTCGTATCATCACTATATACTTGTTTTTCTTTTTTGTTGAGAACTTATCGCAGGTATAAAGCTTTGGATCAAAATACTCAATGGTGGAACATCATCAAATGTTGGATTGAGGTAGGTATCTTTCTTATATTGCACATTAGTTTATGTAGAATATGTATGAATTGAGTTGATTTCTGCAGTCATACCTGTCTATTGTGGTTTACCCTTGTCCATAGAGAGTTTTTTCCTTGTAACAGAACTGACAACTCCACTGGGGAGAGATCTTCCTTCTAAGGGTTGAAGTAATTTTTCTTCTTACATTGCTCTTTTTCCTTTGTGTTTCTTGTCGTATCACTTCTTGACAGATCCTGTTCACTCTGAGTTTGATTTTTCAGCCTTTTACCCTTGCCTGGCCTTGTTTTAAAGAATATACACCCCTTTTCCATGACAGTCACATATACACACTTGTTTTCTCACTGCAAGAGGCATATATATGCTCTGTTCTCCTGAACAGTCGCGTATACCACTTCCCCTTGCTTGTTTTCTTGGTTGAGTGACTATTGGGTAGGATTTAAAGATTTCAGAGCCTTCTTAGGTCTCTGTAATGCCTGTTGAGATTATCTGGGATGAAAGGAAGCTTCTTTGGAGTTGAATTTTCGGGCGTAGTCTTTCCCTTTGTTTTCTATTTTTAATTCGTCCTTGGTTTCTGGGTTGTTTTCTTAGCTGCCTGGTATTCTGCTTGAGTTACTGATTTTATATACTATAGAATTCATCTATCAAGTTTCTTATCAGTCCATACATTTTCTTTTTAGAATATTGAAAATACAAAAAAAATAGGCATTTTGAATTGGGTCGCATTTTTGTCTTTGAATTTTTTCATTAGCTTAGCACATGTAGTGAAAGATCATATTTTACTTTTGGATTGCAGATTTGAAATTGAAGACTGCACTGTTTTTATCAGCATATCATTCATTGAAAAGTTAAAGATAGACTTTGCATTATATCCATATTTATTTTTTGGCAGAGTCATAACACCATAAGTTTCACCTCCATACCTTTTTGAGTAACCACGACCAATAAAATTTATGCTTTAAACTAAAATTTATTAGTCATGATTTTATTTTTAGGGTGCACAAACTAGCTTAGGATTTAGTGCCTTGGAATAGGATTTTGTGAGTAAACTTCTCCAAGGAAATTAAATCAACATATGTGTCTGAGAAAGGGATTTGAGCAGTCCATTGCATAATTGGTAATATCAGGAGGCTTCACTCACACCAGAGTTAATCATGAGGTCACGCGAAGTTATTTGAAGGGATAACCCCTAGATACTCACCTAACGTTAGAGATATTTATGTCAATTTATTCGTATTTGGGGATCTTGCTAGTGCCCATACCTATGTGAAAGGCGGTGCTTTCAAGTTTTCGGGCTTTTCTACCCTGCCCATACGGTAATCCAGACTTACAACTGCTCACGTGTGCATCGGTTATACATTGGTTTATTAGTTGCTTGACTTACGTATCTCATAGGATACTTACAGGGGTTATTCTGCTTGTACCCTGAGTCAGATAAGGGTCGGACAACACACAACCTTTATGGAGGATTACCTCTCCGAGGGGATCTGACTGACTGGTTGTTAAGCCCATGAGGGCCCTTATAACTGATTCTGTTAACTCCAAAATTTAGCAGAGAGTCTTAGGTCCCTCTTGGATGAGAGATACCTTCTTCAGCGAGGGAGGCCACTCAGCCACTTTACTCTGTTTCCATGCATATTGGTTGTTTGAATTTTTGGTATGCTCTTTGACTACTAGTTGGCCATAAGATATATTTCTATTTGTGGATGAGTCATAAGTCGTTGTGGAGTTGGACCAACTTCCTCGCAGGTCCTGTCGATTGTTACAATTACCACCAGTTTTCAAGTCCTTTCCTTCTAAAAGGCGTAGAGTTATCAGTAGTGGTACACACACATCCACTTTTCAGACTTGTGATCCTGCAAGGATGAGTACCGATTCTAGTCTTCATAACACTGGGAGTTCCTCGACTCCCAATCCCACTATAATTCATGGAACTCCTTCGACACCTATTACCGCTACAGTTGCAGTGTTAGAGGCTTACACTGGTTCTATGGCTCGACCTATAGTTAATTCTTCATCTCTTGCCTCGAACCCTTTTGGAGGTTTTGGCCACTCATCGAGTTACAATGTTCAGACCATCCCCATGGCTTCTAGTATGTTTTCTTAAGGTATGCCTAACTTCACCTCACAGTTTTCAACTGCCATCACAGATGTTGACCATAACACTAGCCTTGGACTTGGGGGCACTACACCTCCTTACACACCTTCCCCATTTGGTGGTTCTCATATTCCCCAATCAAATCCTAATGTGGGGAGTGTCCCTATTCTTAACCTCAGGTTTAATCCTTCTACGACTGGATGGAACAACCAATCTGGTGAACAAGTTCCACCCTATATTACTATCCCCTTGGTGACGATTCTGACCAATACTTTTGGCATGCCAAATCCACTTCAATTCTCCAGATTCCCACCTAGAGGAGGTTAGTCTTACACTTTGGGAACCCCCCAAACTAGATCTAATCCAGTTGGGGGGAGTTTTAACAACCCCCATCTTGGATCTAATCCAACTGGGGGCAATTTCCATAACCCTTATCAGAACACTCATGCTGGAATGATGCACAATCCATATTTTATGAATCATCTCAAAGGAGGGTCTTATAATTCCGAGCAAGGTTTTGGTCCTCACTAGAATCCTGGATGGAACACAGTTCCTAATGCACAATATTTCGCAGGAGGATGGGGTCAGGTGTCGCAACCCCGTATTCCCTTTCTAGCCATGCTTAATCTACCATATTTGTCTAAGCTAATGAATGAACCGGTGATTCATGACCCCTCATGGCCCCCTGTCCCTACCCAACTTCCATAAGACATTCCAAAGTTTGAAGGTAAGAATGGAAAAGACCCTGGTGATCATGTCACTACTTTTCACCTTTGGTCCTCATCGAATTCTCTGAACCATGATTCTATCAGGTTACGATCGTTTCATCACACTCTCATTGGAGTAGCATCACATTGGTACATTGAGCTACCTAGGTGGACATATGGGTCATTCCATCAGTTGGTGCTAGCCTTTCTCAATCACTTTTAACTGCCCATTCGTTATGATGTTGGCCTTGAAATTTTGTCAACTTTACGCCAGAATATCGACACTCACATCTAAGACCATATCCAGGAATGGCGTAGGCGAAGGCAGTTGGTTAAGAATCCTATACCCCCAACATTTATTTTAGAATGGTTCCTAAAGTATTTACATGCTCCTATTTTGAAGGATGTTGCTACTTCTGGGGTATTCAGTGAGGAAGACTCTATCCTTAGAGCCCAGCAATTTGATTTGATATATGCTCAGTCTGGGATGTTATACCACCTTCTTCTAGACGCACCATGAACAAATCACAATCCTAGACAAACTACCGGACCTCATGTCGATGGCATCGTAGGGTCTTCCAATGTAAAATCCACAGACTCGACAACGAAGTATGCTGGAGGGCCAACCTCATCTGGATCCTCCAAACCCACCCAATCGGTAGATGTACATTCTGTGCAATCATCGAAGAACCCAAATGGTGATGAGAAACCAGATGGGAATAAAAGGAAAGGTTGAAATAATCGTAAGGGTGGGAAGAATAATAATAATAAACCCAAGGATAAAGATAATAATGGGAAAGAGAATGATAATGCTGGAGAGGGCAGGAAAGACAAGCGTAAGGTGAATTTTCCTTGTAAACTTTGTATCGATGACCACCTTACCCACTTGTGCCCCAAACGTGCGGAGGCTGTGAGGCTTTTAAATCTACCACCCGTTGTGCTGACGAATCCATTCCCACACAACCAAGACTTAGCCTCAAGTTCTTCGAGCGCAAAAAATGCACCCGGTGGAAGTCAAAACCCACCATCGCAATATGGCGATCATGTTTGTATCAATATGGTCGATGCAAAAATTGATCTAGCCACCCGCTCCCAATATTATAGCTCTTCAAAAGCTAGTACCAGCCTAGAAGCTCCTCCTCCAGCCCCGGAGATGAACTTACAGATCGAGAAACTAGAGCCACTACCTCGTATTTTGAAATGAGCACTCAAGAGCTCTACCCACAGCCCTAATGCTAGAGTCACCCAGAACTATTGTATTGTTGAAGATATGGGCCAAAACCCTTGTGCTATGTCAACTTTGGAGGTACTCCAGACATGTCCATCATAGAGGAATTCCTTACTCTCTACCTTAGGATCTCTAGATCCTAGTGGCTCAAAAGTCATCAAGTTTGATGTCATGGACGTGAAGCCTCACTTACCCTACCATGTGTTTTGTCAAATCCATGTGGAGTATTCCAAGTATACTATCAAATGAGAGATCGTTGATGAAGGTGATTCCAGTTGCGTGATGTCCCTGGTCTGTTGGAAAGCTATCGGTTCTCTGACCCTTTCCAAGTCGTCGAATATGTTGACTGCATTTTATGGTCATTCCTTCCGCCCTCATGGTATTCTCCCAACCTTTCTGGTCTAGTTGGGTGGGAATACAATGGAGGTGGAAGTAGAGGTAGTTGATGCACCTCTTAATTATAACTTGTTACTATGTTGCAATTGGACCTATGCTATGGTCATTGTTGTATCGTCTGTTTTTCGTGTACTTTGTGTTCCTCATCAGGGGGAAATCATGAAGATCAACCAATTATCCTTTGCATACTCTACTCCTAATGCATTTGTTGGACCATCGATCCCTGTGATCGACAATTCTCAGTGGGAAACTGAGAATATTGGTGTTGGAATGTATTCTTCCCTCATGGGTACTTTCGACTTCTCGGCATCGATTCACCATGTTTACACCATGTCTAGTAGGCTCGCTTCAGCAGAGAGGTCCATTCCTTTCTTCAATTCCTATTTTAGTGATCCTTGGACCTTACCTTCTTTGACTTCATTGATTGAAGTTCAGTCGCATGCTGGCATGGCTATGCCACTATCGGCAATGGATATTGTGTATCAAGATATCCTTGACTCTTCTGCGGATCCTCATCCCATTACATCACAAATGGACGAGGAGGATCTTGTTCTTAGGCCTGTATGGGACACTTCATTATATTGTTCACATGATTTCTTAGATGAGACTTTTCCTTCAGACGAATCCATCCTCAAAGACATGAATATTCCTGAGATACCTTGGGACGATATGCATCATTGATCTTATTTTCTCCCAAGTCTTGAAAGAATTGAGCAAGATGATTTTCGATCTACTTTGAGTGAGATAGTCGGTCATGCCATAGTTCCACTTGATACGCATGGTATTTATGCCAAAGGAAATATGGCAAGTATTTCTCCTACCGTCTCGATCGACATCTCTCGTACTCCTGGAAAAATTGAGAAGGTAAATATAGGTGCAGATTGTTCGCTGGAAGAGATTATGATCTACACCAACCTCTTCAAAGAATTTCAAGATGTATTCGCTTGTTCATATGAATATATGCCAGGGATCGATCCTCGCATTGTCAAACATGAAATTATAACTTATCTGGATGCTAAACCTGTTCGACAATGTCTTAGAGTTGTTAATCCTATTAAGGCAGAGGTGGAGAAGCTACTTAATGTCGACTTCATATACCTAGTTCCCTTGACCGAATGGGTATCCAACCCCGTTCCTGTGAATAAAAAGAAAGGAACCATCCATGTGTGTATGGACTTTCGCAACCTGAACAAAAATTGTCCTAAAGATAACTTCCCCGTGCCTTTCATTGATCATATTCTCGATGAGTGTGCAGGAAGAGAAATATTTTCCTTTATGGACGGATTTTCATGATATAATCAAATCCAGATCAAACCTAAGGACCAACACAAGATGGCATTTATATGTCCTTGGGGTAATTTTGCATATCGTAAAATGCCTTTCATCCTGAAAAATTCCAGAGCAATCTTCCAACACACCATGACTTTCGCTTTTCACAATCTCAAGAATATAGTCGAAGCTTACCTAAATGATCTTGTTGCTCACTCTTGCAAGAGAGTGGATCATGTCACACACCTTCGGATAGTTTTTGAAAGATGTCGTTACTATAGAATCTGGTTAAACCCTCATAAATTCATCTTTTGCATTAGGTTTGTTCGTCTCTTAGGATTTTTAGTTTTCGAGACTGGGATCATGGTAGATCCTCTTAAGGTTGAGGCAATACTTCAATTGCTTCCCCCATGCACGATTAGACAACTTCAAGGTTTACAAGGGAAAGCTAACTTTCTGTGTCGGTTTATAGTGAATTATGCCAATATCACTAAGTGTTTCATGTGCCTATTGAAGAAAGACACCCCTTTTATCTAGGATGAGCAAGCCCAGGATTCTTTTGACGCCTTGAAGAAAGCCTTGGTATCAGCTCCTCTGCTGAAATCTTTTGATTACACTAGAGATTACTTGTTATATATTGTTGCGTCCCAAGAGACGATTAGTATGGTTCTAGTTCAGGAGGATGATGAGATCCATGAGAACATCATCTACTATCTCGATCAAAATTTAGTCGGTCCTGAGCTTAATTACTCTCATGTCGAAAAGCTAGCTTTGGCTTCCGTTCACACAGTCCAAAATTTACGACACTATATATTGTTTTGAAAAACTATGATATTCGTTGATGCTAATCCATTTCAATACGTCCTCACTAGGCATATCATAGGCGGGAAATATAATAAATGGATTGTCATCTTACAAGAATTTGATCTCGACTTTGCTTTAGCCAAGTCCAAGAAGTCACTAGTTTTTGCAGAGTTAATATCCGATTTCCCATGATTAGATGAGGATGTTTTCCATGTCAATTCATTTGCAGATGAACACATTTTCCTTGTCTCATCGTCTGACCCCTGGTATGGAGACATTGTTTTATATCTTCAAACCTTGAAGTTCACTCAACATCTCTCGCGAGATGATCGACGACGAGTTAGATACCAAGTCAAAAAGTATACCATCGTCGGAAACACTTTGTATCGTCGAGGAATAGATAGTATCTTACATCATTTATTAACTCACAAGGAAGCCAAGTTAGTCCTAAATGACTGCCACAAAGGGGCTTGTGGTGGTCACCTATTCGGTCTTGCAACAACCAAAAAAATCCTACGAGTCAGTTACTTCTGGCCCACCATCTTTAAAGATTGCATTGAAGCGATTAAGAAGTGTCACCCCTGCCAGGTGTTCACTTGGAAAATGCACTCACACCCAGACCCTCTTCACCCAGTCATTATCGTCGATCCCTTCAATAGGTGGGGGGTAGATTTTTTCGATTACAACCCAAATTTGGCTGGGGGGCATCAACACATCATCATGGTTGTCGACTATTTTACCAAATGGGCCGAAGCCATGCCTACTATAAAATTCGATGGGACTACTGCAGACTTCTTCATGTTCAACCAAATTATCACCCAGTTCGGTATCCCAAGTGAGATTGTCACGGATCATGGAAGTCACTTTCAGAATGAAATGATGGTAGAACTAGCGTCCAAGATGGGTTTTAAACATGGTCACTCATATCCTTATTACCCCTAGGAAAATGGGCAAGTAGAGGCCATCAACAAGTCTCTCAAGACCATTTTGCAAAAAACTATCAGTCGGAGTAATTCCAATTGGCACATCATGTTGTATCCTGTGCTTTCGGCATACTGAACCTCGATTAAGACTGCCACCAGTTTTTCCCCTTTTCAGTTAGTACACGGTGTGGATTTTATACTTCCCATTGAATGAGAAATCCCTTCTCTCAAATTGGCAGTTGAGCTCCTACCTGACACTTCAGATTTAGAGCGACGCCTAGTGCACCTAGAGAGTCTTGATGAGCAGCGTCGAGACACCTTTACGGCTATCGAGGAAAACAAAAAATGTGTCAAGATTCAGTACGACAAGTCTGTTTGTCCCTGGTTGTATATCGAGGGTGACTTGGTCCTTTTGTATGACCAGGCCAAAGAACCGCTAGGGGTAGGCAAGTTTAAACCCATGTGGCATGGTCCTTATATCGTGCGATGTGTCCCAAAAAAAGGAGCCTGTGAATTGGAAGATTACGAAGGGAAAAAATTGGCCGAGCCCAAAAATGGGCTCTACTTGAAAAAGTATTACGCTTGAGCCCTCGGCTTGAGGGAATCCCTTTGTATACTAATGTAAATTTAGTGTATATACATATTTTTTCTTTTTGTCTTTAGCTTGCTTATCGAGTTTTCCATTTTTGTTGGCAGATGTCAACGGAGTCTTTGATCTACCTAGGATTTGCAGATGGAGCCAATCGTCATACATAGAACTTGGCTTCCTCTGCTTGGGTGATTTACTCACCTGAGGGTCTACTGGTGTCTTCAGGTGGCGTATGCCTATGGCCATCCACAAACAATGTGGTCGAATATAGCATCATCATAGAACTTTTGCGTGATGCTATCTCACATGGTATTCGCTCTCTAGAGGTTCACCTGGATTCTCAGTTAATTGTATGTCAGTTGAATGGTAGTTATTGTGTGCGTGATCCGATGTTACTCCATCGATTCCTATGGGTACATATTTTAGAACGAAAATTTGATTTTATTACATACTTCCACATCCCTAGAATTTCTAATCATGTATTCGATGCCTACACTGTTGGAAGATTGATTGTTGTCATTGATGTCAACCCTAGTCATGGGTTTTGGACCGCAA
>ML840262.1:0-23634 GCA_009831015.1 Picea engelmannii | reverse complement strand
TGTACTAGCTTTGAAGGGATGAGAGAGTGCACAAAAGTGTGCGTACTTGGTCAATCTATCAACAATCACCATGATGACACTCTTTAAGTTGTTCAAAATCTTTAGTTGCCTCTAGAGTCCATGAAAATGCATCCTTCTTAGTTAGTGTCGTTAAAGGTGCTGCTATTCTTTCATAGTTCCGAACAAACTTGCGGTAGTAACCTATCGAACCCAAAAATCCTCTAAGATTCTTTAATGTTTTAGGAATCGGCCAGTCCATCATGGCCTTAATATTGTTAGGGTCTACCTTGACACCTTCATGAGATACAATGTGACCCAAATACTCTACCTCCTTTACTCCAAAGAAACATTTGTATGGTTTGGCATATAGTTGTTGCTCCTTTAGTAGTTGTAGCACCTTGCCAACATGTCACACATGATCCTCCCAAGACTTTCTATTATTGTGCATGGTGTATTATGGTGTATTGGTGTAACTCTTATACTATTTTTCATTGCTCATTGGATATAGTTGAATGGTTTAAGTATAAGTTGAATAAGGTTTTAAATTGTACTTGATACTGATTCACCCCCCTCTTAGTATCAACAAGGACTCCCACAAAACGGGTCTTCTTTTAAGCCCTTTTCATACCCTATAAATATGAAAAGATTGTCGAGCGATCTTGTTGTCCTTCATGCTTTCCAAACTAAAATTTGAAGACATGTATTTATGGCAGTAGTTTACCCCTTTTTCAGTCCGGACGGTCAATTTTACGAACAAAGGTACGCTCTATGAACTTTGGTTCACTAGAAGAGTATTCTCGAGTATAAGTTTACACCTTTTTCGAGCCTGGGGGACTGAATTTACAAAAAAGGAACCCCCATGGAGTCCATAGTTAATCTCTTTTCAGACTCCCTAAAATTGAAAAGATAGCCAAGTGACCTTGTTCCTTCACACTCATTAAACTGGTCCAGAAGAATGTCCTCTATGGAGTCCATAGTTAATCTCTTTTTAGACTCCTTAAAATTGAAAAGATCATCGAGTGACCTTGTTCCTTCACACTCATTAATTGGTTCAGAAAAACATCTACTGGCATGAGTTTACCCCTTTTCCTGGCCTATATATTAAGGAGGAAAAATATACACCTCGGGAGATTCGTCTCGCCGGGAGAGTTCTCCTTAGTAAATTTCACCTTTTTCGAGATAAGGAGACTAAATCTAGATAAAGGCAGTGAGTCCATAGTTGAGCTCTTTTCAAACTCCTTAAAATTGAAAAGATTGTTGAGTTATCTTGTCTTTGTCACACTCATTAAAACATTTTTGAATAGACGTCTTTTCGGTGCTAGTTTACCCCTTTTTCGAACCGACTAGACTATCTTTGAAAAAGGTACCCGAGTGGAGTCTTCTTTTGCGCTTTTTCAGACTCTCTAAAAATGAAAAACCACCAAGATTACCTTCTCTGGGCTTATTTAAAATTACATTGAAGGACGTTATCATTGTGTATTATTAATTGCATTTGCATTCTTGCATCTTTGGCCTAATGCCGGCTCCATGTTGCTCCCAACTGAACCTTTGAAGCATTCCTTATACACAAGCCTTGTAGCACTTTGCCTTTGCGTCTTGACACCTTGACCCATGGAGGAATTTTCCCGAGTGTCCTTTCCCTGAACATGTCTCCTTGCTTTGAGAATTAGTGTGTTTCTTACGCTTGGAACTAGTATGCTTGTGACACTCGTTCCTCCTTTGTAACGTAGCATTCTTTTGTTCTTTTTCAATCTCTCCAAAATATTGAAAAAGACAAAAAAATCAAATATACCCCAAAAAGAGGATGGGAAAAGTATTTTATTTTTGTGGAAGCACAATGAGTTTCCCTTGGACAAAGCACATCCTTTCGTTTGTTTGTTTTTGTCCCTTGGTTATGAAAGAAAGCAAAGATCAAGGAAGAAAAGGCAAAATGTGAACTGCGTAGAAGACACAGTGATTGTTACTGGGTCGACATGAGAAAAAGAGAAAAAAAGGCGGAGCAAAGTAAAAGGAAGAAATCCGTTGAATGAGGATATCGAGGACGACAAATCAGAAAGAAAGAAGGATCGTGGACAACTCAACAAGTGGAAAAATCCATCGTTGGATGCTTTGGAGCACTACATAAGAAGGAAGGAAAGATAGGCTGGCGAAGCCCTGAAAACGTGGGTCAAGTTGACCTAGGGTTTTATACACCTAGGGTTTTATACACCTAGGGTTTGGGCATCTAGGGTTTGTGACACCTAGGTTTCGACCTAAGGATGTCGGTGAGATATTGTAATGTATAAATAAGAACCTACATGAGGGAAGGAGGTTCGATCTAGTTGTACTATTGACATGAGTGATTATTGTTGTGTGAGAGAGAGGAGCTAAGTGTGAGAGCCTTCTGGTAGTGTAAGATCTTCAGTTGGGTGCGAAGTTCAAGTCCTGCAGCTGGGTGCGCAGAAAGGAGAGAGACAAAGCGAAAAATAAAGAAGATTATCTAGCTAAGAGTGTAGACAAGAGTTGTATGCTTCATCTTAATACATTATAAAGCAAAGTTCTATGGACGTAGCCCTAGAGAGAGGGTGAACCACGTATATCTTGTGTTGTGTGTGATTGATGCTTTGTTCTTTGTCATTTAATATGCTTCTATGATGATAATGTGTTAGATCTTGGATTGGAATAATGCAAAGCCCCCATTTGTTCAGATCGTAACTATGTTAATTTATACAGATGATTGGTATGTTGGTAAGTCTTTATACTTTCTGTTATGATGAATATGTTTCAAGTAATTAATATGAATGTGTTACGTATGCAAAGGAGTTATGGATCAGTAGAATAGGCTCTATTAAAGATTAAGGCTAAGCCAGAATGGTGAAACCCTTATCTTGTAACCCACCTCCCTATCTTTAATCTTGCCACGTGCTTCAGGCGAGATTTTCCCTTTACGAGGACTTAAAATGCTAGCACTAGACTACATCGGACCTTTATTGGACACCTAAGTGGACCTTGGTATTTTTCACTCCCCACATGGACATGGTCTCTCAGTAAGCCCACACGGACACGGTCTCTCAGTAAGCCCACACGGACACGGCTTCTGACTGGCTGAAAGAAAAACTTACTAATAGGCTATAGTTTCTTTGGCTTACTTGGCCGAGTCATTACTTAAGAGAAAGAAGAGCGTAATTACATATATAAGGTACCCACCTGTGCCAGTGAAAGGTAGGGCCGAAAGACTAAAGCGCGTAGTTCTAATTCCAGTCCCAGATCGATATTTAGGTGAAAGCATTGGAAAAGTCAAAGAAGGCTTGGCAGGAATAAATAGATAGTACCTACCTTCGGAGAGCCTTGCAGGTGAGAGTCTATTGGTACTTTTGAAGAGCTCTTAGTAATTTCACAAGGCAAACCCTGCAACTCCAAGAATCGATCCTTCGCTGCTTCAATTTGTCAGACTGAGTCTCCGTCTCTAAGAATTATTCCTTCACCCAAAGTTCCCACTACAACTCTACCACTGTTGCACTTCGGCATGCTATCTTCTGGGACAACATCAAAGGAAGGTCTTCAACTAGAATCCACTCGGTCTATGCAAGCCTGAAACATAAAGGAGTTATTACCACTTGATCGCTACGAAGCGATCCTAATTCACGGGTGTTTACCCCGGATCTACGACTGGCTTTGGCTCTCGATCTTACGTTGTTGGGCCTTCGAAAGGGCCTTCGACTTGACGTATCAATACAATTCTTTAGGGGAAGGCAAGTGGCGATAAAGCGAATTTTCATGCTCATTTATAACTTGCACAATATATTATAAGAGGTTAAAGAATACTAGATTGTTGTGTGATTGGTTCCTATGAATCCAATTTGCATTCCTTCTGGTTGTAGACATCTATGTCCTGCAACCCCCTCATAGCTACTTTAGGTGAGACTGCATCTACCTTGCAGGTGTTGTTGAAAGGGCCAGTAGTTAGGGCTTGTTGGTGTTCTCTTGGCGCTGAACCCTGGGTCTATCCCTGTGCCAACAAATGGTTTTGTTGTCGGGACAAGAATCTTCTTGAGGGAATGTCAAGGTGGTTTCCATCAAAGATAGATATTCAAAAGTGGATAGAGGATCAAGAAAAGGACTTCATTGAAGCCCAAAACAAGAACCCTAATCTTAGTACAAAGGATTGGTTGGAGAGATATATATTTATTGATAGACACGAGATTTTCTTTGGAGGAATCCATCAGGAGCTATATGAATGGTTATCTAGGTTAGCAGATACCCAGTTTGAGATCATATCTAGACCTCCTGTGGTTTGGATGTCGGTGCTGATCAAGAAGGTCAAGAGAGTCGATAATGTTGTATCATGAGCAGTAGATCATTGGTTTGATAGCACCATTGGAGGGTACATCACCGAGTTTGATGTTGACAGAGTAGAGTCATATAGCCAAGCCCAGAGATATTTCTTCAAGGGAACCAGAGGAAAACCTTTACATTTTCTGAAGATAAGGATTAATATGTTATTGCATGAGAAGACCATCTTGAAGATACAATAGATTGATCGGATTTGGAAAAGATAATGTTTAGAAATTTGGATAGTGACAATGACATAGAGGATGGACATATGCATAGTGGGAGAGCGCAGAGAAGTTCACCTTGAAAAAATGTTTAAGCAGAACTACAGGGATGAGGGTTTCTATAGTGGAGAAGAGGCAGATCCGACAGACAAAAGGAATTCAGAACCCGCTAGAACAGAGGAAGGGAAATTTGAAGAACCTCGTCGGGAAGAGAAAGAAACTTATGGAACTACGCAGAATGTTCAAGTAAGTACTATTATTTCTCCTGTTGATTCAGTAACATTAAGAAACCAGAGTAATCCAAGCCACCAGAGCGTTCAGAGCACTATCACTAGTAGTCCACCACATACTTAGTCGGGAACCCTAGGAAGATCTATGGCAGATGAGATGAGGCTCCCTATTTTTAAGGGAGATGGGTCTGAAGACCCTGATCAACACTGGTTACTATGTGAATCCATATGGAATATTAAAAATGTCACCGACGAAGTTGTTAGAAGAACCCAGTTTAGTACTACCCTAAGGGATCGCGCACTAAGCTAGTACATGAAGCTTATCCAAGGACTTGCATAGCCTAAGTCATTGAATCAGATCAAGAATGCATTGATTGCAGAGTTCAAGAAACCCAAATCAGAATCAGAATGTATTACAAGGATGAAAGAGATCAAGCAGAAGGTAACTAAACCCGTTTGGTAATTCGATCAAAGATTCAAGACCTTGACAGGTCGATTGAATTTTTAGATCCCAGATGAGCAGAAAAAAAAATTGTTCATTGTTGCCCTCTTACCACACATCAGAGTTCCTTTGATGCAACATAAGATTTCTTCACAGGATGAGGCACTATATATCACCATGAAGCTAGAATCATCCCCTATGGGAGAATCCATCTTGGTTATGAGTCAAATATTGAGTCAGCTAATTAGTTCGGCTCTGCAGGTCGAAGCTATGAAAAAAGACAAGGGAAAAGATTAAAGAGAAGACATATAGTGTGTCAGATGAAAATCAAAAGGCCATGACAAGGAACTCTGTCCCCTATTCATTGAATACTTGGCATCTGGAGCTCCGAGCCCTTTTAAGCAAGTCACCTTACCCTGGTGCAAGGTATGCAGAAATAGACATCGCCTTGGTTAGTGATATTACATGAAAAAATATGTTCAGACACCCACAAATTTTTATTGCACGTTCTGTAACTCCATGGGACATGATGATAGGGATTGTAGGGCTTACGATATCATGCATGAAAAGTCAAGAGACATATACAAAATTCAATGTGAAGTACAACAAGAAGGAAACACTATGTAGTATAACTCCCCTGGGAGAGGAAACTTCAATCCTCGCAGTGGATTCAGAGGATGAGGAGGAGGAGGAGGTATGGGTCGAGGCCAAGGATAGATAATCTTTTATAACTACACACAACCAAGACACCTAGAAAGGGATTATTAGAACCATTGTACTACTTTCGGCTATTGCAACTCCTTTGAGCATGTTATCGAGGAATGTCCAGCATTGTTGGCTAAGCTTCAAGAAATACAAGGACCTCAGCAAAACCCGCAAGTGCAATTGATATATGCTTAAACTTGCGGAGAAGACCCTAGAGTTGTTGGTATCACTAGAGGAGGCGTTGTTACAGGAGAAGATAGACTGACCCAAGGAAAGACTACATAAGACTCAGGAGTCAGGAAAGCTATAGAGAAGACCCAAACCTTTGATGCAAAGAAAGAAAGACAAATATTTGAGGATGCAAGAAAAGAGTTCAAAGATGATCAAGGCTATTCATCAAAGACACGGCCAGAAGTAAGAGAATATGGAATGCCTCTGGCATTCGATCAACCTGCTTCACCAAAAGAAGGAAAAGAGGTAAGCAAGCTCATGAAATTTTTATATACTTGCATTAAGTGGATTCAGGATGAAAGCGTTGTACAATAACTAAAAAATTTAATCATAGAATATGAGCTAGGAAAGATAGACCCCTTACTAAATAGGCCAGTACACCAAATCTCTAAAAAGAGAAGGACAAATAAGGAATTACATTTGAATTCTAAGATAGGAGAATATGATATAGACTATGTGGTCCTCGACTTAGGGTTGGAGGTCAATGTCATGACGAAGAAAACTTGGGAACTAATGGGAAAAAACAAGTTGATCTATTCCCCTATCAAACTCAGAACGGCTAATCAACAAGTTGTCAGCCCCTTTGGATGATTCGAGCATGTCCCTATGGAAATCGATCAAGTAAGAACGTTTCCAGATTTTGAGGTAATTGAGATAGTTGATGATAGTTGTCCTTACCCTGTGCTGTTAGGAATTGATTTGGCTTTCAATAATTCCACTGTCGTTGATTTAAATAAAATATGTATGACGTTTGAAAAAGATGGCCTTAGGGTCATTTCACCTTTAGATCCAAATGAAGGTCAGCGATACATAGAACCTATCAGAGAAGAAGACTGCGCATATGAACTAGAAAACATATACAAATTAACAGCCAGACAACAGGATTACATTAATCCTATGGCCGATGGAAACCTAAGCTGGCGAAGTGATAGCGCATTTTTATCAGACTAGAAAGAAGCACTGGATAACTGGAAGAATAAAATGTATGAAGTATCTACAAGAAGATGTGCTATATTAACCAGAGAAGTTCGCTAGATCGGCACAACAGTAAGTAAATTACCCACCTTTGATGGTCTCCCTTCTTGTCGTAATTCGAAGAAAGTGTACCAATGAAACAAACATTGTTGGCAATGGATGAGGCTCTAAAAGAAACCCCAGCAAGATGGTGGGGAACACACAAAAACAACATTACAGAATGGGTACAATGTCGTACCTTGATGACAACGCGGTTCTCAGCACAAGTAGAAGGTTGTGAAGTTCAGTACATAGCTCAAAGATTCCCAAAGGACCATGTGTGAAGTTGTGAAGAATCCTGGAGAAACATTACTCAAGAGAAGTGGGTGCACAAATTCATTAACACACTGGACACGACACCTATCAATTTGTACCTTCAAGCAGAGTTGAGCCTCATCACTACAGATTGGGAACTCAGAATTTTGTAACTACCTTCTTATTTGAAAGTAAATATCCTTCATTAGACCAAGCATTGTAGATTGTAAGATAGAAAGTATTCGAGGAGGCATCTAACCTCCCTTTGGAGCAAGAAGAGGACGAATGGACTGCACCTCTCTAGAAACTGCAAGGCTATTACAAAATCAATGTTGATGAAGATGATGATCCTAGGAAGTTGAACATCGCAGAAACAGAAGGCCAGAGAGATGTGGAAGGAATAAGAGTTGAGTTACCATGCATTGGACAACCAATCAATATTAAGAAGGTCAATATTGGAACAAAACAGAAACTGAATCTTGCAAATGTTGGAGATTATTGGGATGCTACTACCATTGACAAGATTACACAGTTACTGCATGAATATCAGGACTTGTTTCCAACCAAGTTCACTAATATGAAGGGAATTAAAGGGCCTATGGGAGATATGAGGATCCCTTTGAAACTAGATGCAAGACCAGTCAAACAGATACCCTATAGGTTGAACCCTAAATATAAGGAGAAAGTAAAGATTGAGCTCGACAAAATGTTGGAAGCAGGGATCATAGAACCTATGGAAGAATCAAAATGGATTAGCCCTATGGTGGTGCAAGACAAGAAGACAGGAGAGATCAGGATCTGTGTAGATCTCAGGAAGCTAAATGATGCATGTTTGCATGACCCCTTCCCTACACCATTCACTGACGAAATGTTATATAATGTGGGAGGCCATGAGGTATACTCTTTTACAGATGGATTCTCGAGATACCATCAGAATTGGATTACCAAGGAAGATCGGCATCATACCACATTTGTAATAAAATGGGGATCCTAACAATATACATTGATGTTGTTTGGATTAAAAAATTCCCCAACCATCTTTTCCAGGGTGGTGGTTGAAGCATTCAAGTAGCTTCTGCATAAATTTCTAGAAGCATATTTTGATGATTGGACTATTTTTAGTTTATTGAGAAATCATATTGAATGTTTAAGGATAATGTTGGACAAATGCAGGCAGTGTCAAATTTCCTTGAATCTGAAGAAATGCATATTCTTCTCACCATTTGGAGTGTTGTGAGGTCATATTGTATGCAAGTATGGATTATTGGTCGATCCATCTAAAATTCCCATTATAGTTGATCTACCCACTCCTACTTCAGTCAAACAACTGCACACTGCGTTGGGACATACTGGATACTACAGGAAGTTCATTAAAGGATATGCCCAGATTACAACACCCATGGAGAAGCTCTTGAAGAAATATTATTATTTTAGTTGGACAGAAGAGTGCCAGCAGAGATTCAACACACTGAAACATAAAATGGTTACTGTGCCTATCTTGGTTTTTCCAGATTGGAGCAAGGAGTTTCATGTGCATGTCGATGCGTATTCTATTGATTTAGGAGCAGTGTTATCACAACCTAGGGAAGGAGATATTGACCATCCTTTATCCTTTTCCAGTAGGAAGCTATCAACTACTGAGATCAATTATACCACTACTGAGCGAGAGAGGTTAGCCATGGTGTATGCGCTGCAGAAATTTCACCAGTACTTTTGGGGAGGACACTTTAAAATGTTTACTGATCAATCCACACTAAAATACCTAGTCAACAAGCCATTGTTGGGTGGGAGAATATGCATATGGCTTATTCTATTCCAAGAATATGACTTTGAGATCATAATAAATCTAGGAAGAATGAACAAAGGTCCTGATCACTTGTCAAGGTTGGAACATGGCGAAGAGCCGACCAGTTTGGAGGATGCATTGCCGGATGAAAAGTTACTATCCATTAAAAATATTGATGACCACTTCACAGAGATAGTCCAGTTCCTATCAATAGGAATGACACCTAGTGATTATACAATTCCACAAAAGAAACAACTAGTAGTGCGCGTTGCAGACTTTTCACTTATAGTAGGACAACTATATAAAATGGGACCTGATGAGATATTGAGAAGATGTGTTATGGAGGTAGAGCGACCATTGATCCTCGCATAAGATCATGAAGGAATTGCAGGAGGACATTATGTCAGGAAAGAAGCTGCGCAAAAGGTTCTTAGAGTTGGCCTTTGGTGGCCTACCTTATATAGGGATGCTAAAGATTATTCCAGAGCCCGTGATGTATGCCAAAGAGTTGGGAAACAGTCCTGAAGAGACGAAATTCCATTAGAAGCATAAATAAACCTAAAAGAATTTGATAAATGGGCCATCGACTTCGTGGGACCTATAAACCCACCCAAAAATCACACAGGAGAAAGGTACATAATTATTGCGATAGAGTACTTGACCAGATGGGCCAAAGCAAGAGCAGTTAAGGATTGTAGTGAAACTACAACTGCGCACTTCATATTTGATGACATCATAACCAGGTTTGGATGCCCAAAGATCTGTATGAGTGATCAAGGAACACATTTCATAAATAAGATTCTTGAAGCCTTGACTGAGGAATTTGCAGTCCATCACTGGAAGAGCACGCCTTACCATCCACAAGCAAATGGGACAGTGGAAGCATTCAACAAGATCTTGGAGACAACGATGATGAAGATTTGCAGTGTGAACTGGGATGACTGGGATTTAAGAGTATCAACAGTACTATGGGCCTATAGAACCACTTGCAAGAAGGTAAAAATGAAGACCCCTTTTAAGTTGGTGTATGGTATCAAAGTCGTTGTCCCAATGGAATATTTGGTACCAAGCCTAAGAATCATTTCCTTCACAGATACAGATGAAATTGGTGTTCTTCGAGAAATGATTTCACAGTTGGTTGAACTTGAAGAAGACATATTTATTGCATGATTCCATCAGTAGGTACAGAAGGAAAGAGAGAAGGCCTATCATGATAGGCACATCAAGAAGAAGGAATTTAAGCAAGGCGATCTAGTATTGGTATATGACAGTAAGTTCATAAAACATCTTGGGAAGTTCAGAACGCATTGGATTGGGCCATATGAGATCACCTATGTTACAGAAGGAGGAGTTGTGCATTTGAAGACTTTGAAGGGAGAATGGAAGGAAGGATTAATGAATGGGAGCTGGTTGAAATTGTATTAATATAACCTGTTGCCCCACAGCTCTATGTAAAATCATAAGGAAAAGGGTCTAGGTACTAGGTGCAGTTGAAATTGGGTACCAGACACAGAAAAGATAGTCTGCACAAGGAAGGAGACAAGGCATAGAGTAGAAATTAAAGGTTGCACTGCGCAGTCTGAAGTCGAAGTAAAACATAAAGGTCAGATATGAAGTGCCTCGAGAGGAGTCACATGTGAGTGTTGGGGGGCTGTTGTTCCTTAGTTATGAAAGAAAGTGAAGATCAACGAAGAAAAGGAAAAATGTAAACCGCGCGGAAGACGCAGTGATTGTTACTGGTTCAAAGTGAGTAAAAGAGAAAAAAAGATGGAGCGAAGTAAAAGGAAGAAAGTCATTGAAGGAGGAGATTGAGAATGACAGATCAGTAAGAAAGAAGATTGTGGACAACTCAACAAGTCAAAAAATCCATCGTTGGATTCTTTGGATCACCACGTGAGAAGTAACGAAAGATATGTTAGCGAAGCCTTGAAAACACAGGTCAAGTTGACCTAGGTTTTTAGACACCTAGGGTTTTAGCATCTAGGGTTTGTGACACCTTGTTCAATTTTGGCTTGGAAAAAATAGTAAGTAAGATGGCCTGATGCCATGTGTTCATGTATAGTGCAATTTAGGGTTATAAAAGATGCCCCCTAATGTGTGAGGTCAGAAGAGAATCTAATGGATGAAATATATTACAAAGCTTCACCAAATTATGAAGTGAGTGAGCCTAGGACCATAGTTCGGGAGGTGCCATCTGCAAAATAAAAATTGTCTCATCGAGGTGGGCATACCCATGATCGGGATGAAATAAATCATGGCTACCAATCAAATACACTGCAGATCCATGTCATATAAATATATAAAGTTTAGCCGTGAGCAATACACAATGGATCTACATCTCAAAAACAAAAATATACATGTATAGTATCCATCTTCAAGAAGCCAATGATGCTTGATGGATGGAGATGAGGCCTTTAGATCTCGAGCAACAACTTCAAGATCTTCAAAACTCGGGTAGGAGTGTAATGAGTGTATGACTTCACTACCCAGAGGTCTTCGACGACTCGTTGGGGAACAAACAAGAGGATCTCAGTGATCAGGCAGAGAACTTCAGTGATTTCAAACAAAGACTTGATTGGACTTTTGGGATGGTCGGGCATGAGGGAAAGAGACAAACTGCAGATAGGCCAACTCAAGAAGGGTAAAACTTCCCTTGGACAATAGCACGAAAAATGATTAGCATCAGGCAACATGAAATTGACATAAGTTCACGATGCAGGAGGCAACACAAACTCTCCATATGTTTGGAAGGATAAAAAAACAGAGGAGGACACAACTCTATGTTACGATAACAACTTCCTAAGGTCATATTAAATCCCAAATCTTGACAAATTTTGGCACAGGGGAAGACTTAGGGTTTAGATCTAAGAGCGTACCAACAAGGCCTAACTACTGGCCCTTTCGGCAACACTTGCGAGGCAGATGCAGTCTCACCCAAAGTAGCTATGAGGGGATTGCAGGACAGAGATGTCTACAACCAGAAGGAATGCAAAGTGGATTTACAGGAACCAATCACACAACAATCTAGTATTCTTTAACCTCTTATAATCTACTGTGCAAGTTATATCTCAGATCTAACACATTATCATCATAGCAGTGTATTAAATGACAGATAAAAGAGCATCAATCACACACAACACAAGATATACATGGTTCACCCTCTCTCTAGGGCTACATCCACATAATTGTGCTTTATAATGTATTAAGATGAAGCATACAGCTCTTGTCTGTGCTCTTAGCTAGCAGATCTTCTTTCTTTTCCACTCTGTCTCTCTCCTTCTTGTGCACCCAGTTGTAGGACTTGACCTTCGCACCCAGCTGAAGATATTAAACTACTAGAGGGCTCTCACACTTAGCTCCTCTCTCTCACACAACAATAATCACTCATGTCAATAGTACAACTAGATCGAACCTCCTTCCCTCATGTAGGTTCTTATTTATACATTACAATATCTCACTGCTCAGAATCAGTGAAAGATCACAGCCACATCCAGGGTCTCTACGACCAACCTCTCCACATAGAAGAAGCAAGTAGACAAGTTCATGGAAGAATACTTGGATATATTCTCCTCACCTATCGGGGTACCATTGCACTTCCAGGTCAAACACCCCATCGATTTGACCCCTAGAGCACCACTTCCCAATGGGCCAGTCTATCGTCACTCTCTGCTAGAGAATGAGGATATCAAGTGATAGATCCAAGAGTTGCTCCACAAGGGGCACATCCATCCCATCTCATCACCTTGTGGGAGCCCAATCGTGTTGGTACAGAAGAAATATGGAACCTGGCGACTCTGCATTGATTACCGGGCTCTGAATAAAATCACAATCAGAAACTGGTACATGATCCCCCAAATCGATGACCTCCTTGATCAACTCACGAGGGAAAAATACTTCAGTAAGATTGATCTGAATTCTGGCTACCACCAGGTCCTGATAGAACAAACAGATGTATGGAAGACCTCCTTCAAGTCAAAGGAAGGCTTTTTTGAATGTTGGCCATGCCCTTTTGTTTGACAAAAGTGCTAGCCACTTTCATGAGGTTGATGGATGATATCATGTGACCATTCACCAATAATTTTGTAGTGGTGTACCTTGATGACATTCTCATTTACAACAAAACTTGGGTCGAACACTTGCATCATATTCAACAAGTTTTGCACACGTTGCGACAGCACAAGCTATACGCCAACTTGGAAAAATTCTCTTTCGGCATGGACAGGGTCCATTACCTGGGCTACATCACTGATCAGCATGGAATACATGTGGATCCAGCCAAGATCCAAGTCATTCATGATTGGCTAGCCCCAACAACACTCACCAAGCTCTAGAGCTTCTTGGGCCTTGCCAATTTCTACCATAGGTTCATGTTGGGATTCTCCCATATTGCATGGGCCCTCAGCCAAATAACCTGGGGTGGTGGTAAGGAAAAATTTGTGTGGGGGAGGTCCCAACAACTAGCGTTCAATGATTTGAAGCAGTGCTTGTGCTCATCCCTAGTACTTTCACTCCCAGACCTACAACAACCCTTTGAGATCGAGATAGATGCTTCTAACTATGTTGTGGGTGTCGTTCTCATTTAGCACGACCACCCTGTGGCCTATCATAGTGAGACACTATCAGATGTTGTTCGTAAGTACCCTACTTACGATAAAGAAATGTACTCCATTGTGCAAGACTGCCGCCAATGGAGACACTACATTCTTGGGAAGGAGACAGTCATCCACACTGATCATAAGACACTGCAGTTCATGCAGACACAAGGAAAATTGCAGAATGACTGCCATCAAAAGTGGTCCACATACTTGCAGCAATTCCACCTCAACATCAAGTATAAAATAGGAAGCACCAATCGCGTCGTTGATTTCCTCAACAAACTGCAAGTCGCGACACTCACCATGGTGCTAGACTCTTGTATCCATGAGACCTATGGATGGCCCCAACTCTACGAGATAGACACGGACTTCACCACCACCTACCAATTGTTGGGGGAAAATGTAGTTGTCGATAATTTCCATATTTAGGATGGGTTGTTGTGTCATCTTGGCCATATATGTGTTCCGTCAAGCGAGCGAGCGAAGCTAGTCTAGGAAGCCCACTACAATCGGGTGTCAAGACACTTTGGTGTCAAAAATACAGTGGCAGTGCTACAGAAACATTTATACTGGTCAAAGCTTCGACATGAGGTCTGCAAGTATATCAGGTCTTGCACTGCCTAAACGATTGCCAAACCGACCACTAAGAAACAGGGCATGTACACCCCTCTTCCTACTCCTGACAGGCCATGGGAATCCATCTCAATGGACTACATGTTGGGCCTCCCATCCACCAAGCGGGGAAATGACTGTGTTTTTGTGGTTGTTGATTGCTTTTCTAAGATGGCGATTTTGGTTGCCTGCAAGAAGAACATCACAACAGAGGCCATTGGCAAGCTCTTCTTTGAACGAGTCTGGGTACATTTTGGAATCCCACAAACCATTGTCTCAGATCGAGACATTCGATTTCTTAGCACATTCTGGTCGAGCCTCTGGTCACTACTGGACACCAAGCTCACCAAATCCATGGGCTTCCACCCTTAGACAGATGACCAAACCGAGTTCGTAAATCGAATGATTGTGCATATCCTCCGCATGTATAATTCACATCACCCTCTCACATGGGATGAGAGTCTTCCCTATGTCCAGTATAGCTACAATCGAGCCCTACATAGCTCAACTGGCCACAACCCCTTTCAGGTGGGGTTGGGATTCCAACCATTGGGTCCCATAGATGTTGCACTTCCCCTTGTGGTCACCTCGACCAAATCATCTCCTACTCCAACTGAAGCTGACAAAGCCACTTGGTTCATTGAGTGGATCCAGCACATCCTCCAACAGGTTCAGTATATCCTATAGAAGTCCAATGACAAGTACAAAAAATGCCATGATCAACATCGGGTGCCACATAAGTTTTAGGTAGGCAACAAAGTTTGGTTTCACTTGCAGAAAGAACACCTTAAAGGATCCCATTAGAATATTCTCCCACTCTGTTATGGGTCGTACACCATCACAAAGGCCATGGGGGATAATGATTTTCATCTCAACATTCCTCCTTTCCTTGGCCTGTACCTAGTGTTCAACGTGGATCTCCTTCGCCCTTAATTCCCACCATTATTGGACACCTTAGAAGTAGAAAAACAATTGACACCAACTGAGATCAACCCCAACTGCATAAAAAAGTAATCCAATGATCATATTGTGGAAACACATATCAAGGGTACTCGACAACAAAGGATCCAGCTTTATCAAGTCGTCAAAGCAGGGCAGCTCCTACACCAAGGCAAGTGGCTCACCCGGGGCCAGATTCAGCAGAAATTTCCTCATCTGATGGGGGACCTCAATGAAATGGATACTATTTCTTCCTAAGGAGGGAGTATTGATCTAGGTGGATATCAGTGGCCACCCACCTTTTTCAACTGATCAAAACAGTTTTCTGGCAATTTTGGCAATTTACTATTTTTAGCAGTTTTAACTTCTGGGGCCATTTTGATGGCCTAAATGAAGGTTTTTTGGGATTGACCCAACTCAATGATAACCTATAGGATGATTGATTCCCCAAAATGAATATCCTCGATGATACCTTTCCAACGGGCTATCATACTCCTAAAACGGAGATCGTATGCAAAAGTTACGACCCCGAGAAGTTAATGTACTAACTTACCCAAACGGGGCCCACATGAATTTTGGTGCTTCATCTCCTAGGGTTAGGTTTTTGGATGTCTAGGGTTTTTGGCATTCCTGTTTATTGTAAAAATTCCTTCAAATCCTGATTGTAATCTGCTTCTTGCGAATGAGCGCAACCTTCACATCTCTTCTCAGAGATAAGCCGCCACCATTCCAGCAAACTTGTTTTCCGCTGCATTTTACAGTTTCAACTTATTTTGTTATTGAGTAGAAAACCAGTTTTACTGTATCTCTGTTATTTTGTGTTAAGAAACTGTTAATAATCTGTAGTCATTCTGTTCTGCTCATAAAATCTGGATCATTCCCCCAAGAGGCAGAAGATGGCACTAATCTCCAAACATTCAGAAATATCAAGAAATCCAAGCTATACAAGGTGGCGGCACATGCATCAGTGTTTCCCTATTCAGAGGCTATATAATGGATTTTAATGCATGATGATATCGAAACCTAATATATTCTAAAGAATGGATAACACCCAATATCCTCCTTTGAAGCTTCAACAATTGCTTCCTATTACCTCTTGGAAAATGGAGAGAAATCACTAGATGAGAATCTCATAAGGAAGTTCTCGGACATTTTGAAGAAGATTTTGAAGGCTTGATACAAACCTGAGAAAGTGTTAAAATCAAGGTCGTTAGGAGGATATCCCACCAACCTACTGAAAATGCCATATCGATATGTAGTGGCCATGTTGTGCAGACTATACGGGGATCATAATACACAAATATTCTCAATAACCTGGTTGCCCCTTATTTACTATGTTGCAGATGCTGATTCAACCTTCAATTGGGTCGACATTCTCATCATATTTGGAAGAATCTCTCAAACCAGCTAAGAGAATTATTCCTGGACAATTCCCAAGTTTCAACATGTCCTCGTATCTCCTGGACATGGTTTTCACATGTCACGCATTTCAAAAGATGGTTTGGTCCTGCCATCCCAATGATCCCCCAATCCATATCTACTACAAGTTGTTGTGGGAGAACAATTATTGAATAGAGCATCACAAAATCTACGACCACTTCTTGGCTCCTCTATTTCAACTTATATTCAACTCACTTGCACCATGTATGACAAATAAATCATGAGAGATAGTCAAGAGGATATGGAACTGGTACCTCCTAGAGTATGGAATGTACCTTAGGATATACACAACCATCAAATCTCTTCATTTGTTCGCAAGTTTCATTTCGGAAAATTTGGTGCTACAAGAAATCGCTTACCAAACTATTGTGCATGGGGTTGGAAAAACACTATGCAGAGATGAGAAGGCTATTTGTCCTCCTCTCCCACTCTAGGTCTGGTCATACTCATTCAAAGACATCAACAAATCTTAATTTGAAGTAGACATATTGAAATATTTCCACTTCAGAGAGGAAATATTATGGAAGCACGATCCTCTAAACATGGTCAAAGAGAACTACATCAGCCATAGGTACAAGTGGGAATATAAAACTGACATTTGGGAAGAACATGAAATCCACTACCATGTGAGGAGATACCACGATGTCATCTTAACAAGAAGAGGAAATCCATTGGGCAGAATATTAGATGAACAACGAGTCTAGGAAGCCCAAAATAAGGCCAAAGAATAAGTGGTAGTGGAAGTAGTAGTAGCAGAAGCCACAATGAAAACAACAATCTTTGAATCGGTAGTAGTAGCAGTAGAAGAGGAAGAGATAAAAAGGAAAGTAGCAAAAGTTGTTGAAGAAGAGAAAAAAAAGAGAAAGAAAGAAGAGGAAGATGAACAAAAGAAACAAAAAGAGTCTGAAGAAGCAGCAATAACAAAGTTAGCTGTAAAAGAATAAAAGAAAAAGGATAAAGTAAAAAAGAAATAAGAAGACAAAGTTGAGAAAAAGCGAAAAGAAGAAGAAGCAGAGTCTAAGGCAGCAGCATAAGCAAAAGTAGCCGCAAAAAGAGTTCATACTATGTGATCCAGGAGTATCCGGGAATGCTCACAGAGGTACAAAAAGATTTGGAACATCCATAAAGGTCTAGAATGGTTCAGTAATGCTCAAAATTTGATCATCCCAAATTCTCTTGAAAATGCCATCAACACGAAGAGCTCATTGTCAACTTTCCAATGGTGCCAACGACGCCTCAAATGGAGTTCGTATGCAAAAGTTATAAGTGTTAAAAGTTCCAGTCAACCAACTCAAAGGTCAAAGTACATGGGAAAAAGAGGTGACACGTGTCACCACTACAAGGGTGACATGTGGCACATGGTTATTTCCAGCTAACTGGGAAGATCATACCTCTAGGTGGATGAATTCTAGGTTGACAAGTGAGTGAATTGCATGATGACATGTGGAATTGGAAAGCCAATGAGAGGCCACCACGTGGAAGCTTCCCAATGGCTAATAATGGTCAATGTATTAAAATTATGGAGTCAATGGGGGTCGAACCCGTGACATCCATAACCTTCCAATACTTAACATATCCCCCACTACCAACACGCCCTCACATGTGACTCAACCTACATATGACATACATTATATTTAAACTAATGTAAAGGTTTAAGTGAGTGGAAAAAGGGCCGAGAGCCTAAGCCCTCGATCCTTAGCCTTTGGTTTTGTTGCATACCATGTAACCACATTACATGGAATATGCCAAGGGTCACAGGGAATATAACCCTCAATCTTCGCTTTATATGCCACATTTTTTAACCAACGAGCCATATATATGGTTTTTTAAAACAAACCAACTAACCAATAATTAAATCCTTCCATGGATTTCAAGATTTGGTTAAGGGGCTCACGCCCTATTTAATGGAGTGTGACTCAAGGTTGTAAACACATTCATTTTTTACAAATCTAAGTCTCGTGATGTGTGCCAAGGGTACAAGTCATTTGAGGGTACAAGTCATTTGAGACTACACTGTAAAGCATGCCAAGCAATACCTTGATGAAATTTCAATAATTTTATATGAATTTTACACAATTTTTTGCCAAGAATCCAACGGGACACTCCATTTATGCATTTGAGTAACACATAAAAAGGTCATTGTAAAATGTAATCATTTGAGTATAAAAAAAAAATGTCTCTATTGGAAGCAGACCCAAAGAGGTAGCCCAAATTGGGTGAACTTCATTTTTCCAACTTGTGTATGTGATTATATTATTGTTGTTCATTTCAAGCTCATTTATTTTGCAATTCATTATCATTAAAGTGGATTTGGTTAGATAAGTTTTTCACATATAATTTGCAAATAGTCAAGCCATCATTTTATTTCGAAGATCAAGTAGATGTTTATGTTTCTTCTAAATTATCAGTGTCTAAAGGATTTTTCAGATCAAGTTGGTATCAGAGCGAGGTTTGACAAGTATTTTTCAAGTGGATTTTTACAAGATCCAAACTCAAACTTGGTAAAGGAAAACTTGCAAGTTATAATTATGAAATTGGAAAGAGATTTTGACGACATAATATGGGTTCTGAAAAAGGAGAAGAAGAATGTCATCCCATGAGTTGTGAAGAGATCATAGCTACACTTAAACCACTAAAAGAAACAATATTTGAGTTAGAATGAAGAATTCAAAATCCTGTAAGTGGAGAATCTTCAATAAAAGGAGAAGGAGGAGGCGAAGGCGGTGGACCTTCAGAGCCCCCTTCCCCTTCCTCATCATCATCGTCAATTTCTTCTTAAGCAAGTAAACATTCCTCTCATTGAAAGAATTCCTCTAATAATTATGAGCATAATTTGTCTTACTAAAATTGGATGTTAATTTTGAATTGCCAATAAATTAGACAACTGGATCAAGAAGATAGAGGTATATTACAGGGTTCAAAAGATCATGGACGCAGCTACAAAGATACAATTAGTCTCTCTTTGACTAAGGGGAACTGCCTTAATATGGTGGGAGAATAAGATGCAAGTTGGTCTTGTTCAAAATGGTAAAGTAATATATTCCTAGGATAAGTTTACTAAGGCTATAATAAAACAATTATATCCAATGGCACATACACAAACGACGATGATTGAATGACAACATCTGAGACAGGGTAAAGTCCAGAATATTCGAGCATATACATAGGAATTAAAAAAGAATGCATTATCCCTAAGAATTTTGTTGTATACTCATGAAACACTTCTTAATTATATTGGTGGCATGCACTAATGTCTTCATAAAATTATTCTAATGTTTATCCCTACTAACATTTATAAGGTTTCAGTACAAGCTACACATCTAGAGGATAGTAAGGTTAATCATGCAAGAGAAGGTAAGAATCAATTCAAGTTCGAGAAGAAACTGAAAGCTAAATGGAAGAGTAAGAAACCATCCACGGTGAAGCAAGTTGAGGGAAGACCTACATGTTCCCACTATAAGAGAAAGGGACATGAGGAATCATAGTGTTGGAAGTTGCATCCAGAATTACGATCGGAGAAATTCAAGGATAAACGGAAGAAAAATATTGTTGCATCATCTCATCAGGATCTAGGATTAGATTCTGGACATGATTCCAATATCATGGCCATAGGAAGAAAAGACATATCAGTTATCAATTCAAATTATTCAGCTCAATCTGCCAAAACATAAAGTGATATTGATCAAAAGAAGAGAAGTGAGATTTTTCATGTCATAGTTATAGTCAAGCATACTAAGGTAGATACTTTATTCGATGGTGGATCTCAATTTAACCTAATATTTGAATCAATTGTTAATAAGTTGGAATTGAAGACAACACCTCACAAAAACAATATCCATTAGGATGGGTGTGTGACAATGCTAAGTTGCAGGTAACAAAGCAGTGTAAGATCAAGTTTGAAATTACAGCTAAGTTCTTTGATGAGGTCGAATCAGATGTTGTGCCTCTTGACATTTTTGGCATTGTCTTGGGTATTCCATATCTATTTGGAAGGAAGGATTTGTTCTATCTAGAGGAAAAAAAATATCACCTTCTCAAGTGTAATATCCCTCAGCCGAACCCAAGTGTAAATATAATGAAAGTGTACTTAAGCTGGTGAGTTGTTCTGACATAATTTTTGTAATGCACCTTCATGGAAAAGTGTGTGCATGTACTGTGCAGTAAAATGATGCAGTGTGCACATTATCGGATACCGCGCACAGTAACTAAAGTGCGCGCAATATTGAGGTCAGCGAGCCTTTGTGTATATGATATGTATTATAGGCTGGTGAGCTAGTTATTATAAGATGGGATGCTTATGTTTTGGAATTAGGATAGAGTGCCTAGATGTTAAAGGCTAGTGAACCTATTTTGTATATATTTCATGATTAATATAAAATACATCGATGCGTGCAGACTGACCACGATAAAAGACATGGGGGACTGGACTCCACTAGTTAGGGAAAGGAAGGGCCAAAATTTCAGGGAAAGGGCTAAGATAGAGAGATTCAACCAAAAAGGAATATTATATTAATATTTCTTAAAACATAAAGTATGGATAATTATTTTATCCTAAGTTCTAAAGTTGGGGACAAGTGGACCAAAGTAGCTTCCAACATGAAAAGTGTCAAGTTGGGGACATGCATACATATTGTTGGGACTTAGTTCATTTTCACACTTCACCATCATTCTTACAATCATCTCTCCCCTGATTCCTTCGATCATTCAGTCATCCAGTCAATGATTCCATGACCATTTTTCACTCATGCAGTCAGTTATCCTTCAGACAATCATTTCACTGTATTTGAACATGTTTTCATAACCATTTCCTGTTGGTGTACCTGATTAGCTGGGAAGAGGGATTGAAGAAGCAGGTTGTCAGGCCCTTGGGAAATTGAAGATGTGGGTTTTCAGGCCCGTGAGAAATTCTCTGAGTGAGAGAATTGTTGGGAATTGATTTCCTGAAGGTGATAAACTACAGCTATAGTTCTCTGAGACTTCCTGTCCATCCTGTTGTTGAAGCCCTAGAAGGGAAGTGGGGCAGTTGAAGGACTGTTGAGTAGAGAAGGGGCACACTTCCTTGGGTGGGATAGGCTTGTGGGGAATGACAGGTTGTAGGTTGTTAGTTGAGTGAGAACCTGAGACAAAGTCTTTCCTGTCATCTATGAGCCTTTAGCCTGGTTAGGAATCCCTTTACCCAGGTGGAGTTTAGTCCCAGCTCGGGGCTGAATCACTGTTGAGAGTGATGAATAGTGTAGTCTAAGGCTGAGAGGTTCATGGATGGTTTGCACGCAGTTGGTGGTAATCTTTCCAATATAAATACCAATCGTCTAATAAATTTACATGTTGCATTGTTATTTACATGCTTATGTTACGGTTTATCATATGTTTGATTATAATTGTTTGTATGTTTATGGGTATTTCCCTGTATATGTTGCATGTCTGTGTTTACTATTATTTCAGTATGAAATCGTATATTTACATAATGTAATTTTTTGTTTACGTATTATATGTAAATCTTCTGCAAGAGTGTTGTATGTATATCTTATAATTGCATGCAGTTTGAAGAGAAAAATTTATGTGGCATAGCTCAGTTGAATACTGGGTATGTTACAGTATGTTCCGCAGTGAGAGAATGAAAGTGTTCCCTTGTGTAGCGTGGCCCGGCCATGGGTGGACGGGGACGTTACAATATGGTATCAGTGACCAAATTTCAAGTCACAGAGCGTCCATGGTAAATTTTGGCACCATGCGGAAAATAGTGGCGTGCAGGTGCACGCGGTAAATTTTGGCACCGCGTGGAAAGTGTGTGCAGTTAATTGTGGCGTCGTGCGGAAGAATATTGTGTGCAGATGCACACACTAAATTTATCATTGCACAGTGTGCACACACATAGTAATGGTGAACATGGTGTGTGCAGTATTGCAAAACACGAAGTAGTTTGGTTGGTGTGCGCACAGTATGAGTATAAGTTGTCTCGCGACAGTGTAGTCAATGGTGCCTGCAAATTATTGCACATGGTGGGGGCATATTGAACTTCGGCATGGTGCAATGCATAGGATGAAATGCATGTTGAATATCAGTGTGAAATACCAAAACTGTGTGCAACAGGTATCAATATAAGAACCAAAACTGTGTGCAGTGGATATTGACGCACAACGCAAAAGTAGTGCACGCAAGTTATTGGCATGACAGAGAAGAAATGCATAGTGGATATAGGTGCGTGGAAGCAATATTTACCTTGTGGTGTTGCTATGTGTGATAAATATCAGTGTACAGGTTGAATTTTTGTGCGCGCAAAGTCATTTGGAAGGCGATGAGTTTGATTTTAATAGAAAATTTTCATGGTATTAGAGGAAAAAGAAACACACAACCGCATCGGAGCATTATTTAAAATGATTTCTGAGTTTTATATTCCTCTGATTCATACACATGGAAGTGAAATATAAGCTTACAATAAAATCATACTATGAAAGAAAACAAGACTCATATCACCACCAGTTAGAATCTTGTAATAAACAGTCCAAAGTCCGCTTCTGCAAGTATATATTCATTTTAATCCCAAAATTGCAAAAGTCTTCCTACACAGAGGGCAGGTTCTGTTTCCCCTTTTCTCTTCCTCAAGATAATACGTATATATGGAAATAAGTTACAAAAGGGAATGATTTAAAATAACAGATATCCTACTTTAAGGGGACCATTTAAGAACGGGTCTATCATCTCTGGATCCCCTTTCCTTTGCTACCATCTATCCAAAAATTGTTGAAATTTACTTAATTTGATTCGAGGACTCATTTCAGCTTAGCGATATCCTCCTTTAAAGTATCTAACTAGACCAGTTGATCCTCTCCAACACTTTCAAACATTTCAG
>ML840261.1:19045-30115 GCA_009831015.1 Picea engelmannii | reverse complement strand
CTGCCTCTCTCTAGCTTTGAAGGATTTGGAGGGAATCAATGGTCACAAGGTTGCATATGGAGCTTAGCACAAAGGCTTGGAGGACACATGGCACTAATGGAGATGTGCCCAAGAAACAACAAATTAGGTCTTGATTATCTTGTTAGAGTTGTTCCCATCATGCTCCATGTTTCTAGTAGTTTGTTAGTTCCACCTGTACAGATGTTAGATTAGCAGTTTGTTGTGGAGAATCCTAGGTTAGAGAGGCCAAATCATGCTACAAAATGTTGCTTATTGTTTAAACTATAAATACAAGAGAAGAATTTTATTTTGAGGTTCAAATAGTTAAACAAAGCTCCCAATTGTAATATTTTGATTAGACAGAGACATACTCTAGTTTATGTATGAGATGTAAGATATTTTGATTAATAGAAGTCAACCTATTTTCATTATATTTCTTTTTCTTATGCTGATTGATCATTATTGTATGATCCTTATGAGATGTTATAGCTTTGTTGTAATGGATGTTTGATTATGATGTAGTTGTAAATGTTTTCAGTGTTTTAAATTTTAGTTCAAGAGGTTCTTGTGATTGAGATTTTTCTTCACTTATCTGTTAGAAGGCCCGATGCTTATAGCAGACCTATTCATATTCCTCACCAAGTCTTCCATCTACTCATATTTATATTTAAATCACTAACTTAAGTTAACCCAAACCCCATTTTCTTATGCATATTAGCCTAGATTTTCTGTGTTGGAACATTGCTATGCTGAGTTTTGTCCATTTGACATTCTTTCATAAATCTACATTTACAAACCTATTTGATGGGTGTTGGGATTATCCTCTTGCAATATGAGGGTGAATCTCAGTGATAATAGTCCCAACATACTCAACTCTAATGTTCTTCTCTGGAACATGTTCCTGTAGAAAATGAAACTTGATCGAAATATTCTTCATCTTGGAGTGCATCAATAGATTCTTTGAGATATTGATGGCCCTTGATTGATCACAAAATATCAAAATGGGCTCATCATACTCAACATGTATATCTTTCATTATTTTTTTCATTCATAGGACCTGTGTACAACATGTTTTTGCTACAATATACTATGCTTCAACTGTAGATAATGATAATGATGATTGTTTATTTCTTAACCAAGATACCAAACACTCACCCAAGTATAAAGATGCTCCACTTGTACTTCTTCGATCATCAATGCAACCTGCCTAATTTACATCTGTGTAGGAAATAAGTGATAGATCCTTCCCTTTTGGATACCATAATCCAAACTCTTTTGTACCCTTGATATATCTAAATATCCTCTTTACTGCTAAAACATGTGATTCCTTTGGTGCTGCTTGAAATCATGCCACCTACCCAACTTCCTAAATTACATATGTTCTGGATGTTGTCACATATATTAATATTCCAATCGTTGACCTATATTTCCCTTGATATGTATCCTTTGAATCATCATATTTACTTAACTTACAACTTGTTTGCATAGGAGTATTGATTGGTTTGCAATTTTCCATTCCGCATATCTGTAACATTTCTCTAATATAGTTGTTTTGAGAGATAAAAATGACTTAGTTTATTTGACATATCTGAAGACCCAGAAAGAAAGATAATTCTCCAAGTAATGACATTTCAAAATCGTTATGCATATTGTTTTCAAATTTCTATCTCATCCTTTCATCATCACTTCCAAAGATAATATCATCAACATAAACTTCAATTAACAAAATACAATCTTGATTTACCTTGATGTAGAGGTTGTTGTCTACATTCCCTTTCTTGAACCCTTGTTGTTGTAAGTATCTATCCATTCTATAATACCATGCTATGGGGGCCTGTTTGGGACCAAACAAGTCCTTCTTCAACCTACAAACATAATTTTCATTCTCTGACAACTGAAATCCTTTTGGTTTCTCAATGTAGAATTATTTCTCTATATCCCCATTTAGTAGGTTGATTTCACGTCCATCTAATACACTTTAATATTCTTGGAGCATGCATAATTGAGGATCAATATGATTGCTTCGATTATGAAAATTGGGGTAAACCTCTCTTCAAAGTCTATACCTTCAACCTGATCATATCCTTTACATACCAATATTTTTGTGTTCTTGGTAACCTGCCCATCTTTGTTCAATGTTTTCTTGAAGACCCACTTGGTACCGATAACATTCTTTTTCCTTTGCCTTGGAGCCAAATCTCAAGTTTCATTCTTCTCTATCCTATATAACTCTTCATCCATGGCTTTGATCCAAAATTCATCCTAGATGGCTTCTTCAAAACTGCTTGGCTCAATTGTAGATAGTAGTGCTATGTGAAATTATTCTAGTGAACAAATTCTTCTTCTAGTTTCAATTCTTGCATCTTTATTCTTGATAATATGACCTCATGGATGATTATTCTATATTAGTATGCTAGGTGTATTTGGAGAAACTTGAATATCTTGTTATTCTTTCTCTTCTTCTGATTATTTTTCTTCCTCTTCCTCTTCTGCTACTTCTTCTTCATTTACTTCTTCTTCTTGAACCTATTCCATTGAATCCTTTGCTTCTTCTTTTATCTTCCATCCACTTGTATCATCAAATGTCACGTTGATGTTTTCCAAAAAAAATTTGAGTCTTAGATTGAAGCATTTGTATGATTTCCTTGTGCTCAAGTATCCAACAAGTATGGCTTTGTCAACACAAGAATCAAACTTTCCCATTCTTCCATCTTCTATTTTGAAGTAGAATTTACTTCCAAAAACTCTAAAATGATTCACATTCGTTGGTATTCCTCTCCATAGTGTGTAAGGAGTTTTATCACCATTTTTTCTATGCATTCCTCTGTTTTGAATGTGAATTGCTGTGTTCACTTTCTATACTCAAAATATGTATATCAACTTGGAATCCATTAACATAGTTTGATCCATTTCCTTTACTGTCATGTTCTTCCTTTCAATGTCTCCATTTTGTTGTGGTGTCCTAGAAATGGAGAATTTCCTTTTTATCCCATGCTTACTATGAAAGTCCATAAATTCCATTGAAGTAAACTCTCCTCCATTGTTCTATCTCAAACATTTGATTTTTGAATCTATTTGATTTTCAAACATCTCCTTGTACATATTGAAGTTATCGAATTCCTTTGAATTATTCCTAAGAAAACTAACTACAGTAATTCTTGTATAATCATCAACCAATAGCATAAAATGATTCTCACCTTTCAACCCCTTTGTTCTAGTTGCTCAAACTTGATCAGTATGCACAATTTCCAGTGATTTTGTTATGGATTAATCCTTTGATTTGAACTTTTTTTTTTCTTTCCTTGTTGACAATCCTTGCACAGTGTGTTGGTTGGCTTCATGCTCTGAGGCATTTCCTTGAATTCCTCCTTTTTTCTGACCTTGACAAGATTATAAAAATTAATGTGCCCCATTCTTCTGTTCCTTACCAAACTTCATATTCCTTTCCTAAACAACAATTTTCCTTTCCAATTTCACTTAGTATATATATGTTTCTTTCCGTTCTCACAACTATCGCTACCACTATGCCTGGATATTCTTTTCTTGTCTCACATTTCTGGGAATAAAGCACAAGTTTATGACCAGGGTCACACATTTGAATTACACTCAGACGATTGTGTTTCATATCTTCCACTAGTAGAACATTTTATTCCTTGGTATCCTTACTTCCAATATTGACTCTGCCTCTTCCAATGAATTTGGATGAGTTTTCATTTCCAAAAGAGACAGACCCGTATCTTTCCTTTGTCAAAGTTAGAAACCTGTCCTTATAACCTGCCATGTGCTTTGAACAACTGTTGTCAACATACCAACCACGTTTCTTGTGTTGAGCTTGTAGAGAGAGTGTGAATTCTTCATTGCTGTACTAGTTCTTCTTCCTTATCCATATTCTTTGAGCTTCATGTCTATAACGTTTTTTGTTATGATGTGATTCTCTTGGAGGGACTTTCATTCTACAATATTTGGCCTTATGTCCAAATTTGTTTCATTTGTAGCATTTCTTTTCAATACTCAAGGATTCAAACATGTTGTATCTTTTGATCTGTGTTCACTAGGCCTTCTTCAATAACCATTTTCTGCGTCATTTTCATGGTTCTTTTTGTTCCTATTATTTTCTCTGCAATTTACATGAATAACATAATCAAGGAAGATAGTTTGATACCTGAGAGTTGAAGATATTCTAAAAGGAGTTACTCTTATGAACCCTTATTCTTCTTGAGGCCTTCTTGTTTTTGAATGCTTTTGATTCTGAAATATGAATCTTTTGGATGGTGAGGTGTCTATGTGATCTTCCTTAGGAAACTTACTACCTTCTTCCTTCTCAGGATATTCTCTAACTCTCTCTTTGTAACTTCTTTGTTTTATTTCTTGATATGTTGTTTTGGATCTTGATCCCTTTTTTTTCTGGTTGTATCCTAGTCCAGACTTGTCATAATTTGGTGTTTGACTACTAATAATATCGTCCAAAACTTTAGATTTTTTTTTCATTTTTTTTTCTTCTGTAGGTATTTTCTCAATGCAACAATATCTACTTCCAAATTTTCAATGATCCTCTCTCTTTCTTCTAACTTTTCTCTGAGTGATTTTTCAATTCTCTTTTCTTCCTCTACTTGTATTTTGAATTTAGTTATCATATTCTCTAGTTCTTCGGAGTTGGAACTATGAAGTCCCTCTTTTCCTTTTAGTTTTTCCTGTAGTGACTTGTTTTTCTTCTTTTCCCTTTTTATAACTTATATGGCACTCAATAATTATTCTTTGTAATCAAATTTTTCCTCTTCATATTATTCTTCAATACCTTCTTCATCAGAGTCTTTTATTTCCATGAATATAACTTTTTTTGTATCACTATCACTAAATTCATCTTCGTCTGATGAGGAACTGTCTTCTTTGGTGCAAAGGCTTTTCTTGAAAAAATATTTTTTCGTTCTTTTTCCTTTGTATATTTGTTTCCTCTTAGAGTCATATTCTTCATTTCTTTTATTTTTCTTATGGGGACATTTATTAGAAAAATGAACAATATCATCACAATTAAAACAAATCAACTAAATATTACCTTTGTATTTTCCAGTTCCCTTTTTATCCTTCTGACGAGTTTTTCTACTTCTTCATCATCTTTTGAGACATCACTACTTCTACTATAACTTTTCCTTTTGCATGCTCATTTATTTTTTCTTCTTCAATTATTTTAATGTTTCTTCCTGTGTGACCTGATTTTCTTGCTCCGTTCTCATCTCATAATCTATGAGTGTGCCATGCAACTCATCCATGGACAATCTAGCTATATCCTCTCTCTCTTCTAGTGTTGAAATATTTGAATCAAATCTCATTGGTATGGATGTCAATACCTTTTTGACAACGAGCTATTCATTTACCTTTTCTCCTAGACCTTTGATATTGTTTACTACTTCATCAACTCGTAGAAAGTAGGATTCTATGTGTTCATCTTCAATTATTCTAAATTTTCTCTAAAAAATTGAAGTTTAGCTTCCTTGGCTTTCTCATCTCATTCGTATACATTCTTCAGTTTGAACCAGATGTATTTTTTTGAATAACAATGCGTAACTTTGGTGTATATTGATTTAGTCAAACCATTAAGTAGTGCAATTTTGTATCTTGAATTATTTTCTTCAAGTTTCTTTCCATGTTTTTCTGTTGAAGGAATGGTTGGTGCTTTGTATCCATCTACTAATTATCTCCAAACATCAAATCCTAGTGCCTGTATGTGTCTCTTAATTGTTCTACTCCAAAAGGAATAATCTTCCCCATCAAATTGTGGTATCCCAATCATAGAGTAATCAATTATCTTCTTCCAGTGGTTAAACTGTCTCTTGAAGGACCTGCTCTGATACCAATTGTTGGATTACTAAGAGGGGGGGTTAATCCGTAATAGATAAATGTAATCCTTTTTAATCATAGTATATAATTGTTGTTAACTTTATGATCAATTTACCAATATCATTCAATAAGTGCAGAATAAATAAACCATGAACAATGAGAAATCATACACATACACAGTACACCAGTATTTTTATGTGGAAGCCTAATGTGGTAGAAAACCACATAGTGATTTTTATTATATATGTTTAATAATTACATTCATCGGAAGCACCAACTTCCTTTGTTCTCCAACTACAACTGGAAGGAGGCTCCAACCCCATATATTTTCAAGATACAACCTGAGGGAAGCTACAACTCCTGAATTCTCTAGATACAACCCCCTATGTTCTTCAGCTATAATAAGAAGGTGGATACAACCACCTATCCTTTCCCCATCCAACCACCTTAAAGTATAAGTTCCAAATAACCGATGAAATAAATATCACTCTGTCACTATGAAATCTTTTATTGTAAACCTATACCAATGTATACCAAAAAACTATGGTGAACCTATACAAATAACGTGTAGTCAACATGTACCAACATGTACCACAAACTATACCAATAGTCTCCTCAACAAATCAGATCTGGTAACATAGATCTCATACCCAATATCACAAGAATGTAACTAAAACCATGTGCAACTATGTCTCTCTAATCATGTTCTCTGCTTATGAAAATAATCATAATCATGTATAATAAACCCTCACATCAACTAGAAATTAAACCCTCAATGTTATGCAACCTAAAAATATACCAACAACTTCAGGAACACACCTCAACTAAAAGTCGTCAACCATGTACCAAGAAATACAACATATGCCTCAACAATCAACCCAACAAGATGTACCAATGATAAATACCAAACATATCAGCATTGTATCTTTGTAGATATGTCTCATACAATATCTACCATACAACCAATAATATATTAAAATCATCTACTCAACCTCATATGACCATACCTCAAGATATCACATATGTCCAATCATGTAACATACATTTTTGACCCTGTAGATTGATATGTCGTACCTGAACATTGCGACACTTCTTGTAACCTCTGCTCATCCTCTGCAACCTGAACCATGCCTCAACCCTTAGGTTTGGTAGTGCCTCACATGTCACAGATAAGGTGTCAAGTGGGACCTCATGTGATAGGATATATGCAACTCGCAGGGGTTCCTTGCGAGATGTCTACTTGGTGATCCACGACGATGACCCTAACTAGGGTTTTTCATGATCTTTTCTCTCTCCACTATGGCCACAAAACCTTGTCGTCAGTCTACCTTTGCTTCCATCTACTTTTGAAACTTTATATGTATCAATGAGTACCTGCAATAAACATTTAACAGTAATATATATTTAATGTGCTCAGTAGGTGCTAATAAGAAACCCTTTCTCTCTTATTTATACTCTCCAAGTAACTTACTTGAGGCATTATCTTCTAATTATTTTACCCAACTTCCTTATTTTAAGGCTACCAACTTTCAACTACTTTACCCACTTTCAACCACTTTACCATAAATAGTAAACTCACCACTTCTTGTTGCAACTAATTTAATTTTAATTATTTTCTTATTGCAACAACTTTACTCATGATTTATGCCTAGTTACAACCACCTTGACTAGTAAACGTATTCTAGGATATTCTAGAATAATTGATTTCTTTAACCTTCTAGGGGCTTTGAGAAAATTGATGAGGGTTATCCAACTTGACTAAGCCATATCTCCTCAATCATGAGGAACTACGTGATGTACTACATATCATCGAAAATGGCACGACATTTACTATCCATATATGACAATATTTCCTACAAATTCACTGATATTAATTACATTATTCCTCATATTATACAAACAAGGGGTTCCTTATCCACACTTTAGTGGCTAGTGTAATTTTCTACCGAACTTACTTCAAGGGTTTACATCAATGACAACCAACCCATTTAATGAAAAACACTGGCACCTTAGGGAGGAGTCTCGAATATCCCTCTATCCTTGAAATTGAGATAAGTGTGTCTGAGAAGGACATTCCTTCCATGAAGTGATGGTGAACACCTTCCCCTGGCATCTATAACCAAGATGGATGGTTGAATTCTCCCTTATGGAGGTCTAGATTAGGTGGGTCATCGTCGGTGACCTTCATCATTGAAATAACCTATAGTTTTTTGGGCTAACTCTTGTAGGATAGGATATCTTCGTAATTTTGAAGTTCTGATAAAGAAACTTGACTCTGGTCAATGAAGAAAACTTAAAGGTTGAAAGTATTTTTCATAGCCAACATAATCTGAAAAGAGCTCAGGGTTCATGTGAGTATGTGTTCCTTGGACACAGTTCTGAGCCTTTATCAATGACAAATAATAATGTGAAGATACTGCAACATGAGGCCAACCATCGTATAATATGTTGGATAGTTTCCAACTATTGTTTCAGAGTGTGAATGTATCCATCATTCATATGCAATATACTCCTTGGAATCGGTGTGTGTCCTTTCCATGTTTTCCCACATGGTGTTGGATAGTGTGAGAGAATCCCAATGCCAACGATGGAAGAATGCTCTAAAGATTCTATGTGAGCAAAGAAAATGTATATTCCATCCATAGAAAGTGACATGAAAACCATCAATATCGACTCAATACCTCAAATTCATGAAAATTAATGACGTGATATGGGTTACTAAATGCATAACCAAAAATTTGGTAATAGGACGATGGAGCAATTCGGAAAATTACTAACCAGGAGGGAGGTTAACCTGAAAAAGGTGGAATGTTTTTAAAATTTAAGTGATGGTGATAAGCATATATGAAATGACAGGGAAAAGGGTACAAAGAGAGTTTATCGCCCCATGTGATGACACTAGGGCACAAAAATTGAATTTTTAGTAGCATTGAGTATGAGAGATTGTGACTGCGACCTCCCTGACCTCAAAGTGAATATATAGGATGGATGACTTGGAAAATACAGTGAATCACTAAGACACATAAACACATGACACATCACTATGTATTGACATAAAGAAAAATAGATGCAGAAATGAAAATCCTACTTATTAACACACTCCCAGAACTAGGAGCATAATGAAACTATAATTATGCTACATACATGTAGGGATTTAGGCATGCGCCATTCACCCACCCAGGTCAAATAATTCCATCAAGTTGCACTAATTTGATAGCTTGAAACTATCAATGTTTCAAGGAAACCTGCACAGGAGACCTAGCTAAAGAATACACAAGCAAAGCTTATCAAGAAAAGGAAGAGAGATACAAAATGAATAATGAGAAGCAATGTATATTATGATATGTTCAATGAGTGAGTGATATTCAATCATATAGGCAATGACATCCTATAATTAGGAATGCATGCATAAGAGGCTAGGGTCTCTTATGAAAATAATATTTTTGAAGAACATTTTGGGAGTATCTCATGTGTGTATCTCTTGAGCATGATTGAAGATCTATTCTAAGAAAGAGAGCCTAAGGAGGATCTCATGGACGCATCAAAGTTTCGGCAATGTATGATATCTTGACGGAAAAATTCTCAGAGCTTCAGAAACTCTAGTTTATGAGGTATATGCAGGCTGTAATGGGACAGAGCGCATACACACACGCGCTGTGTAAAGACAGGGTGGGTATAGTGGATAAAGTCATGGAGATTTGTGTTTGAGATGAGAACTAACTGCTGAAGATTGAAGTAGGTTCCATATCTTCACTCTATGGGATCAGATATGCCACATAGATTTTGGTATGGTGATAATATTATCTTGATGGATATTCTAGTTTGTTTGGTGAATGCTTAAGGCATTCTTGGTAGGGTCATTATGATGTGGTTTAAGTTGGTTGATGGAGTGAGAAACACTCTTATGATTCAATATTGATATGATGGTTATAGTATACTAGTTGTTTACACATGTTTGAGTGGCATTCATATTGTATGGTTGAGAATCATGAATAAGCTATTGGAAAGCTTGGATGTCTTTTGACTGGCTGGTGGTCAGTTTGGACAGTGAAAGACAAAAGATAATGTAATTGTTGGTTGAAGAGGATATAAGCATGTGAAGCAAAGAAAAACCCTAGTTTCTCAGAAGTATACACATGCTTCAATATAGACTGGCCGCATATATACGCTGGTTGTAGTGAGCCAGGATGCATACACATGCAGGCTACACTACTGACAGGTTGTGTACTTGTGATAGATTGATATCTGTGGAGGATTGTTGCCTCATCTTAGTTGAGTCTTTCATATAGAGTTGGTTCTCTTGTAGAGTTGTACTCTATTCAGTTGTTGCTGTTAAACCCCAAGGATTGTAGTCCATAATAAAAAGAAAATTGTACATACATCTTGTGTTCTTTGTGGTGATGACTTATTGATGATATATGTTGTTGATATATGCTTCTAATATATGTTCACATCTAACTGGTTATAAATGACATCAATGAGTAATGAGTAAATGTTGAATTCTCACTAATGATTTTTTTGTAAGAGGGAAGTTTTTTGAAAATCTCCCCACACTCATTCACCCCCTTTGTAAGTGTGGTAGGTTTGTCCAACAATTGGTATCAGAGCGGGGCCTTCACTACAATCTTAACAAGATTGAAGGATATCCACAGACACACAAATGGATGAACAAGTTCCAATCCTTTATGAGGAAAACTATTCTACTTGGAGAATAGAGATGAGAGTACATTTGAAGGAAATGGGAGAAAATATTTGGAAGGAAGCTATTGGTGGATCAGTTTCATTGAAGAACAAATAAAATTTTGCAGCTCTAAAGGAAGGAAATAAGAATGATGCATTGGCTCTCAAGACCATTCTTAGTGGACTCTCAATCCCTATCAAAGAGAGAATGAGACAATGCACTTATGCCAAGGATGTATGGCTAAAGCTAGAGGATACATATCAAAGAAAAAAGTAAGACCTTGAAGACAACTCCATCAAAAAGAATGAAGGTAAAGAATCTCCAAAAACTCTTGATTCCATTATTTCTAAATGTGATGTTGTCAAAGAGGAATATCTTGAAGACATTTCAAATGTAGGTAAAGAATCTCCACAAACCCTTGATTACAATAATTCAAAATGTGATGATGTTGAATTTTTCTCTACTAGTGAAGAATATCTATAAGTAGTTTGGATAAAATCAGTTGATTGTTATCCCATGGAAGAAGTAGAAGAAAAACTATTGGATCTTAAAGA
>ML840260.1:49186-66590 GCA_009831015.1 Picea engelmannii | reverse complement strand
GGTTTTAAATAAATAATAACTAGTAGGTGGGACCCCTTGTGACTCCCTTTAGTTCTTAACAATCATAACATAACTAGTTAATTAAACAAAACACCCCTCTTTGTGACTCCCATCATCACATTCATATTTGAAAATTTATCTTATTAATATTCGAAATTATTTTAAAATATATATATCCAAAAATCATGTTGTCCAAAAATCTGAATTCAATTGTTCGCAACCATAGATAAATAAATAAAACTTAAAATCCATATTTTCCAATCTGTGAGGAAATCTTTCCCTTTTTCCTGCTATCATCCTTTAAACTCTCTGAATTTGCCTTAGGCTGTGTGAAGCCTTTAGGCCTAATCTCGTTGATCGCATGAGAGAAATCGTCCTTCAACTGCATGAGGGAGGATATCGATTTATCATAATCATTTGAAGGTGAGGAAGGGGCAGTAGTAGCTTTCTCTTTGTCATGTGCATGGTGGGCCTTGGTTTTCAACCTTTTTCTTGAAAATATCATTCCCGTATGCATAATTGATTAGCAAATAGTTCATTTATCATCCATACATGACAACTCTTTAAAAATATGAAATAAATTTTGGCTCAGCAGCATATCAGGCTTATGCAATCCAATCCATACAAATTTCTTAACTATTTTCAATGAGCAGGGGGTGAACAAAGGTTCTGGGATATGCAATGGGTTTGTATTGAGAAAAAAATGTCAAAATGAGGGGGGAAATATTCATGGTTAATGCTCACAGACAACAACAAACAACTATAATGTAAACCAAAGAATATGCCACTGTAATTCATCCAAGAAACTGCGATTTCAAACTGTTATCATACAGAATTCCTCTAAATTGTAATTAAATTTTAGGAACAGGGGGTGAAAAATGAATATGGGAAGTTGAGGGGATTGTAATTAGAGAAAAGTGAGATAATGGTAGGGAGGACAGCGGATATTGTTCATAAAATTAATTAAGTAATCCATAATCATTCTATATCAAACACAAAAGATCCCACACCAACCAATAATCATTGTGCTCAATTAAACAACCATTGTGTATAACTCAAACAATTATGTGTATTACTTGTTCACTGTTCACAATTAAATCATTAACACAGTATCATCAAAACAAGACAATATGCCTTCCACAACAACCTATAGGAGTTTTGTTTCTGCCCAATTCTCACAGTTAATATTTAAAACAATATCTAAATGAACACACAATCACTTGTTCCAGTCTGTTCCATCAAAACATTAGCCACTGTCTAGAACTATCTCTTAAAATCAAACACAGACACAAAAATCACACCTAATTTCATTCATCAATTCCATTTAATAATTAAATTGTAATGAGATCATATTGTTGCGGAACCTGTGCCTAATCTGAAGCAATGCATGATATCCATCAACCATACACAGTGGATAATCAAAACACAACCATCAATATATCCCGACTTGCCATTTAAACACATAGCAATCACCATTTCAACTCATACTATGCTTGGAATGCACAAACCATTCGACAAAACGCAGAGTATTTATGTGATTGTACAGGTCCAACTACTCTGAATCTAAACATCCACAATGTTGAGCTATCAATCAATACAACGAGGTGGCAACAATAAGCCCGATCTCATCTCATAAATTGATCAAATTTGAAACAAACCATATTGTTTAAAAACCCATGACCATCTCTGATGGCGCAATCAATAATATCAATAGCATATACAGTGGATGGCCATGCCATAATTACCATGATTGCAATACTCCCATGGAAATTAAAAACCCACAGTCACAGGAATCATCAATTCAACCTAACATGTTGTAGGAAGGCCACACATACCCAACGCATGAAGCATTGATGTGACTTAATCAATTAAAACTAATGCTAGGTTAATAATTCAATAATCGCAATGTAAAAGACAATGACCGTGCAATCTCATTTATCCAATCAATCAATTAACCATGCTGAGATTACCAATTTGACGGTTCTAATAACCAATTGTAGTGACTAAAAACTAATAACCAAAACCATTGTCAACATAATCAACAGAGACGAGCCAATGATAGAATATTGTTGACGATGCACCACCAACTCATAACAATAAAGAGCATACTCGACCAGACATAATGGTTCCCTCTATCAAAATCGAGCTTGAGAAGTCAAGGGTTTTCTCTGTGGAACAACACAGGGAAACTAGAGTCGACCCCCCAACATCGGGTGAGAACCTCCGAGACCAACAGTGCACACAGAGTGTATACTACCAATAACTTCACAGATAGGGTGACAATTCCCATGATAGGAGAGATTATGAACATAGGAGCAAGTATTAATTTTGGTCCTGTAACAATACTTAAAACACGCAGAGTATAACCCTCATGGTTTTCCCAATCAACTGAAGAATGCTGAGATAAAACAGAGCCGAGAAATAGCAATCAACCTTAATAAATCCCTTTGGCATAACGGTTATCACAACCCCCTGCGCAAACACCAGTAACATGAATGAACCCATACCCAAGTGAACAATACACAGTGACCAAAGTGTTTCAAACCCAGCAAACCCCATAAAAACAAACGATTGGGTATGGTGATAAGAAAGCGTGGAGATAGCCAGCCAATATGGACCAAATGAAAACCCTTCAACCAAGACCAATAAGGATGATAGAGAACCTTCATGGCTTCTAAACTCAGAATGATCAATGAAACTATAACTTCAAACATTATTGCAATGAAAACCACACCAACCATTCATTTCAGAAAAATATCACAAATTTACATAGTTGCCATACTTAAGGAAAGCACAGACCCATACATCACCGAGCCAATATCTATTTCATAACCAGAGCAGATTCATGGATGGTGAAAAGACATACCTGTAACCACGAAAACCTTAAAAACGTGAGCTTGGATGAGCAGTTCTTCCTCTGATTGAAAGTCGAAGCTTAGCCCCAACGAACAAAATTGAACAATAGCCAGGGTGATGACCAGTGGGAGGGGTATGGAGTGATGTGCAGTAAATGCACGTCGCCTCCACCCTCCAGTCATTCAATTCCTTAGTACACGCCAACCACTAATCCATTAACTCATTCAATTAAACCATGCATCAAAACCAACATCCACTAATTGCCAAGAGCGCCACCCTATGTCACATTAACCACTGTCAACCATACTATAGAGCATATCACATGTGTTTCCATATAACTCAATAAATAATATAGCCACTAACATGTTAGCTAGGATTAACACCATTTCCCTTAACTTCAAATGCATAGTGTAGCATCATATAGCATAGTAGCATAATTCCTCTCTTGTGGATTTTGTTCATATTGCTTTATTTCTTTTCAATTGTTCTTATTCCCCTTCAATTTCTCTTATTTGTTGCCACTAACATGTATCTTTTGCAGGTGGCAAAAGTAATAATTCAAGGAGTAAATAGAAAAGGTAACAACGAATATCATAAGCCATTACAACATGACATTCCAACCTAGAGCAAGAAAACAAACATGCATTATCCATCATCCATCTATCGCGAATAGAACCAGCATTGATCATCAATCATGCTCAAACCTATAAGCAGTGTCGAACATCAGTGAAAACATCAAATAAGAACCAAATCTGATCCTCCAATCTACAAGGAGTTACCACCTACTAGTATTATATATATCATTAGCTTATAATTAATAGTCTTTTAGCAATACTTTGTGGGTGAAATCCTCATTGTGATTTTAATCATCAACAAACTGGCGACTCCACAGTGAAATTTGTTTTCAACAGATTTAGCACTCAGAACTCATGGTTTCGCAAACCAAGAACAGTAAATTAAGAAGATATAACAAGAATAATTATGCAACAGGGGGAAGTGAGCAGATTTAATGGAAAAATGATCGGGAATCTGGGAATAACTCATGAAAAATGTTAAGTATGAGGGGGTTTATCCCTTTTTGTATAATCATTCAAACAGAAACTGCTCTTTTATTTCAAGGAGAAAAATTATGGACTTTCTCTTTGAAATTATCAATGGATGAAGAAATGGAAAGCAGAAGCGAGAGATAATCGATTTCTTTAAAAGACAACAGTGAAGGTAGATAGCAAGTTCAAATGTGCCTTCAGGGGAAACATCATAACAGTTGTGTAAGCTTGATTTTTATCGACTAACAATATCTTGCAGGAGTGTCATTGTGGAAGAACTGATCCAACATCTTATTCTTGACCAAAATCAATTAAAAGATGAAAATAGAAATCATAACAGAATAAAATTGCAAAATGTAAAACAACAGAAAAATGACAGAAATGTAAAAGCAAACGGAAATGTTTAAAACAAAAAGAAGAGCTAGACTACTAATATACAGAAAAACCAAACAGCGTTAGAATATTTCACATTGGTCCCACGTAATGCTTCAAGTGAGAATCATTAGTGTTGTAGGAAAACAATCACTCCTGTAAATATTTTAGAATATAATAGTTAGTACCTAAGACAAAAGTGATCCTGAAAGGACCAAGCCATAGCTTTTGAAATTTCGAATGTCTTCCCCTATCAGCATGAGTTGAATCCCATAGCAATACCTTTTCATTGACCCTAAATTTGACAGTCTTGAAACTCTTGTTGAAATACTTCTTAACATTTTGTTGTCTCCTTTTAATATTACCCAAAGCAAACATCCTTTTCTCTTCCAAAGCTAGGAGTGTGTTTATCCTTTGTGAAACATCGAAAGAATTTAATTCTTCGATCTGTAGCATCAACCTTAAGGAAGAAAGATCCAGCTCAGTTGGCGGGAGGGATTCTTGACCATAAACAAGTTGGAAAGGAGTGCAACTAGTGCTTACCTTGGCGATAGTTTGATCTTCCAAAGGGCATAAGTGAGGAGAGTGTGTCATTGACGAGGATTATCTTCGATGAGCCTTTTGACGATTCTTACCAGATTTGTTTTGGTAGAATCAGCTTGCCCATTTCCTTGGGGATAAGAAGTTGATGAGGTGAAATGTTTAACCCCCAACTTAGCTAAAAATTGGGTCATCTTAGTAGAAATGAAAGCAGGACCATTTTCCTTAATAATTTCCAATGGAAGACCAAATCTGGAAAAAATGTTATTTTCAAGGAAAGAAATTACTTGATCATCTGTTGAATGCTTAAGTGGGACAACTTCAACCCATTTTGTAAAATAGTCTGTGGCTGTCAAAATAAAAACTTGTCCTGCTGAAGACAGAGGATTAATAGGGCCAATAAAATCCAATCCCCACTTTGAAAAGGGAAAGTCTGGGAGGACAGGTTGTAATGGCATGGATGAAAGGCATTCTTTCCCAGCAAATTTTTGGCACTTGTCACAAGATATCGAAAAAACATAAGAGCCATGAAAGATTGAAGGCCAATAGTATCCTTTTCTAATAATGTTGAAAGCAATGGTTTTAGCAGAAAAATGACCCCCTACATGAATGACAGAATTTGAAGAGCCATGAATTTCTTGCAACAGTTTATGTGCATCTTCATTGTTTACATAGCAAAGCAACACACCATCAGCATACCTTTGAAACAATAAGTCTCCTATAATGAAGTATCTTGTTGATTCAAGATAGAGCCTTCTCCTCTGGTGAGTGTTTAAGTTGTCTGGACATCTTTGGTTTTGTAAGTAGTAAATTAAATTTGTATACCATGGATGTTAAAACACAGGGAGGATCTGATTATCAATGTAAAAGAGAGTTGATAGGGAACTATCATCTTCATCAATTTGTTCACTATTCTCATCATGCTGAGCTAAGTGAAGGGCTAAGTCATGTCCCTTGATAGTAGTAGAAGTCACGATATTCAAATCATGCTCCTGGATCCTGGAAAGCCAATGTGCAAGCTTCCCTGAAAGATAAGTCTGTGAGAGAAAAAACTTGACAGCAGGTGAAGGGACTTTTACCAACGTATGCTTACCTAAGATGAAGTGGCAAAACTTTTCAACAGCTTTAACAAAAGAGAAATCATGTTTCTCAATAAAATAATATTTAAATTCATCATCAGACAAACTGACTCATGTAAGCCACTGGTTTTTCATTTCCTTAGTTATCATTTTGCATGAGGACAACAAAAACTACCTCCTCGGTGGCATTAGTATATATCGTGAATTCCTTCTCAAAATCTATCTTCACCAAAACCAGTGCGGAATTGATTGCTTTCTTAATCCCTTCAAAAGAATTTTCGACATCATCTGTCCAAGAAAAAGAACGATCTTTCTTAAGTAGATTATGAATTGGTTTGACCATCACAGCAAAATCTAGAACAAACCTACGAATAAAGTTAATAACCCCCATAAAATCTTGAACCTCCTTCTTGGAAGTGGGAGCAGGTAGATTAAGGATAGCAACAATCCTTTCAGGATCAATGCTTATTCCTGAATCGGAGACAATGTGTCCAAGGAGATTTTCCTTAGTAACGCCGAAAATGGACATGGAAGGATCTAGAGAAATGCAAAATTTCCTACATCGCATGAGAACTTTTCTCAGATGACGAAAATGATCTGATCAAATTTTAGAGTACATCGTTAAGTCATCAAGGTAGATATGAATGATCTTACCGATCAAATCATCAAAAGCTATTTGCATATCTCTTTGAAAGGTGGCACCTGCATTAGATAATCCAAAAGTCATACATTCATAAGAAAAGGTACCCCAACGAGTAATAAAGGTGGTTTTATATTTATCTGCCCTTTTTACCTTGATTTGATTGTAACCGGAAAAACCGTCAAGTAAGGACATCATTTGTGACCCTGCAACTTGCTGCAAAATCATTTCCATGTTAGGGAGAGGGAATTGATATTTTATACTAGCTCGATTTAATGCGTGAAAATAAATGCATAATCTGATCTGACCAGTTGTTTTCCAAACAGGAACCAAATTTGAAACCCATTCAGAATACTTGACCGGAAAGATGATTCCAGCCTTCAAGAGTTTTTCCAACTCCTTTCGAATAGTTGCTTCTAGCGCAGGGTTGATAGGTCTTTGTTTTTGCCTAACTGGTTGTATGCCTTCCTTAACAGGGATGGCATGTTGTATAAGACCAGGATCAAAACCACAAAAATCCTCATAAGACCAAGCAAAAACATCTTGAAATTCACCAAGTAGCTTGGAAAAATTCATTTTCTCTTCATCTGAACATTTGGCACCTATTTTAACATTCTTTGGAGCCTCAGGTGTCCCAATGTTCAAGGATATGGTTTCACCCACCTTCCTTTTTTACTCCTCTTCTTTATGTTTCTCCTTGTTAGCTACATCACTCGATGAAAATGAACTCTCTAGAGGATTCAAGCCCTTAGGAATCTTGTTATCTTCCATGGATATAATTTCCTTAGGCTTAAAAGGTTCATTTTGAATGAAATCACAAATGATCTCATCATTAAGGAAGACCTGCCAAGATTATATATTGTTGGGGATATGTGGGCGATACATATATTGAAAGGTACAATCAAGTTTGTGTGGCAGAAGTTGTCGATTAGGAGAGGCTACAAAAACAACTAACCGATCAGCCATTGAGTTTAACTCCCTCTTAACATGAGTGATATTAAAAGATAAAAGGTTCGAGATAAGCATCCAGATAGTTTGGGTCTATCGTTTCATCAACTTGTTGCTAGGAGAGTAAATTTTACGTACAAGGTTCACAACAAGCTCGGAATCCCCAAAAACTGAAAGGTGACCACACCCAAGATTATAGGCATTCTCAATGCCCAATAACAAATATTCGAATTCGGTGACATTTTTTGTGCAAGAAAACTCCAATCTATAAGAAAAGTTATGGATTTTTCCTATAAGATAAATCAAGATAATGCCAGCTCTATTACCTTCATTAGACCATGAACCATCAAAGTGCATGTGCCACATACCATCATCTAAATCAATTTGTTCCAAGGGAATGTTATCCTCCTCGGGAAATATGGAATACACTCCTAGGTCCTCTTCGATATAGTTTACATTAGGTTGTGGGACACTCTCTATGTAGGGTGATATCCTTCCCTCTCTAAGGACTATAATGTTTTTACCATTCCAAGGAATGGATAAATGTGTTTTGTCCAGTGAGAGGTATCCACCCATTAAGGCTTTCCAATCTATTCCCAAGATAATTGAGTAATTTCTTACTGGCATATCAATTAACTAAATACTAAGGGTTGTCCTTATTTGAGGGTGTGCGCACAAAACTAAGGTTACATCTTTAATCTCACCTATGGTTGTTTGTTGTAGCCTATTATAGGAGAGCGTGCTTCTAGCATTTTCATTTGTACAAGAAAATCCTATCTCTTCCATAATAATCTTTGAAATCACACTTGGGCCTGAACCGCCATAAATGAGGAAACAATGGGCGATCTTATCCATAATCTTTACAGAAATGTAAAAAGGGGGATTTTTTACAGGGTATATAAAGTTATGTACGCCTACTTTATTTACAGATGGATCCTCTTTGTTTACCTCTTCAGAAATATTGGCTACAACAGAGGCTTTTCCTTCCATGAATTGTTTCAGATGCATTTGTTGTTCAGGGACGACAACCATGTCCATAAGGATGGCATCTTCTTTGATGTTGGCCAACTAATTCAAGATATTGTACTTGAAAGAGGGGAGACGGGGAGTTGTTCCTTGACAGTCAGGAACCTTAGGAACCTGAGCAGTAGCAGTGGGTGAGGATGAGCTCGGGCTAGAAGAATTGCGGGGAGAATCAAATTTTCCTTTGGGAGCATAGGATATGTTCCTAGTATTGATGATCATGACATCTTCTGGCTCTAAAAATCTAGGATAGCGATAGTATTTTCTGGTCTTTTACCAAATATCTTATCTCTGGCACTCTTCCTTACCTCACATGTGGCTTCCTTGTGGTGTTCCTCGCATAAGTTACACCAACTTCGAGGAAAGATAGCTTTAGGCTGAAAATTATTTTCAATCAGATTTCTAAAGGGATGAAGCTCCAGGGGTGAGAGGTGAGACAGTTCCCTTTCACTCAAACGTTATCATACAATTATTCATGTCTTGTACTAGCTGTAAGAGGGCAGACATGTTTTTATTTTTAATTGATTATCCCTAAGGAAGACCTATTCTTTCAAGTTGTTCTTCATACTATGAAAAAGTATGCAGAGCGGAACCGAGATTATCAATGGATTTTTTCTCAAGAATATGACGATAGGGGGAAGGTAATTCATTGCAGTAATGCATGAGAGAAGCTTGGTTCTGAGTTCAAATGAGTTCAGGGAGTTTATTGTATAACTTAGTGAAACGCAAGTTGAAGGACTTGATGGTTTCACCATCCTTATAGGTGACGTTATTATATTTTTGTAACTTCTCGGCTAGGCTTTTAGATTGCCCATAAGTGGATTTGAACCAATAGATTAACTCCTCCCAAGTGTACAGAATCTTAGGAGGAAGGTCAAAGAAATTGACCGCAGCCTTTCCTTCCAAGGAATTGACGAATAAGCGCATGCAAGTATCATTGTCATTGGCTCCTATGTTGTGACAGGCATTAGAAAATGTCACCAGGTGTTTGTTTGTAGTGACAGTGTTATTTCCCGAGAACTTAGGAAGATGATCCTTGAACTTAGGAAGTGGATGAGTAGCAGGTGCTAATTTAAGAGGAGAGGACACATGCCACGGTGTGGTTGTGGCGCCTTCTTCAAATTTAAAAGGCCCATACTTTTTAATAACTTTGGTGGGATTTGTGGTAGATTGGACAGCGATATGGTGTCTATATAAGCTACCAATCAATGATGAAGATGAAGACTGAGAAGAAGAAGCACTTCCAGTGCCACCAGAGCCACCACTAGATGACATCTTGTGGGTGATAGATGAGGAAAAGAAAGACGAACTGGATGAATCAGACAAAGTTCTCCTTAGGGCACTTTGTTGGGTATATAACACAATGTTCCTTCTTCCTATTTTAGAAATAGGATTAATTTCAGGTGATAAGCCTCTTCTTCTTATAGAAACACGAGAGTCTAAGGACATGAAAGAAAGGCCAAAACTGAAGAAACAAGGAGGTCACTGTTGATTTCTAGGTTGTCTACGTCTAGCTCCCCATCATTCTTGAGCACTAATATATCGTTCAATTTCGTCCCATGAATGATTAATCTCAGCATGAGTATTGGCAGTGTCTAAAATGGTGTTAAACATGTTCAAAGCAATGTTGGTCTGATCTTGAAGATCAGGCTCAATATTGGGTTGCCTTGCAATAGGAACAGTCGTCAAGAAGTCAAACAGTCAAAGAATCAATATCAGAAAAATGGATGTATTCGATGATAATCGAGTATAAAAATTAACCAGAGAGATATTGAAGATCCCCCCAGTATGGTCGCCAAATAAATGTTGAGGAAAAGATATGAAATGATCTTACTCAAGCATTTTCAGATTTTGCTTGGCTAAAGAAAAATAGACGGGAATGTCACCCTATGTTTATAGCCATCAAAAATAATATCCTAACTGACAAGTATTGATTACAAGTTCTTAGGCTAGTCTTTTCACAAATAAAATATTGCTGGAAAATTCATTATTAATATGATTTTATGAATATAACAGTTGCTGAAATAAATGTAGAAACAGAAGTAAAGACACCAAGATGATAATAAAGACAGATGAGACATAAAGAAATCCTTTATTTCATTCCAATTCATCAAAGAGTCGTTCTCTTTACAAAATTTCGTGAAGAAGTTTTGGACCAAAGTCAAACTTAGACGTCCCCGATGAAACATACAAAAGGACCTCTGACAGAAAACCAAAACTAAACTCTAAAAGCTAGATCAACTTGCCACAGATTGTTTCCCACTCGACTCTGCACAATAACCTTTGTTAGTCATGAAAACTAATTCACAAATAGACAAGTCTACACAGACTATCAAATATAGATCAACACCTCTGAAAAACAAATGTCTGAATGATGTAATTCAGCCCTAAATATTGTTGTCTACAATAAGACCCTGCTATCATAAAAAAGAATTAGGCTTGTGATCAATTAAGGAATGAATGAAAACTGAACTATCTCAACACAAAATCAAAGAGAAAACCTTTGTATGCTTCTCCTTCTATCCTCCTCTTGTTCCTCCCTTTCCTTTTTCCTTTAAGCAATTTAGAATTAGTTGAAGTAGTTGAAATACCTCTTTAGATAAGTTAACTAAAAACTCAACCAACTTTTTAGTTAAGGGGGAAAAGTAACAAATCATAATAAGGGTTTTAAATAAATAATAACTAGTAGGTGGGACCCCTTGTGACTCCCTTTAGTTCTTAACAATCATAACATAACTAGTTAATTAAACAAAACACCCCTCCTTGTGACTCCCATCATCACATTCATATTTGACAATTTACCTTATTGATATTCAAAATTATTTTCAAAAATATATATCCAAAAATCGTGTTGTCCAAAAATCTAAAGTCAATTGTTCTCAACCATAGATAAATAAATAAAACTTAAAATCCATATTTTCCAGTCTGTGAGGCAATATTTCCCTTTTTGTTGCTATCACCCTTTAAACTCTCTGAATTTTCCTTAGGATATGTGGAGCCTTTAGGCATAATCTCGATGATCATATGAGAGCAATCATCCCTCAATTGCATGAGGGAGGACACCAATTTATCAGAATCATTTGAAGGTGAGGAAGGGGTAGTAGTATCTTTCTCTTTGTCAGGGGTATGGTGGGCCTTGGTTTTCAACCTTTTGCTTGAAAATCTCATTCCTGCATGCATAATTGATTAGAAAATAGTTCATTTATCATCCATACATGACAACTCTTTAAAAATATGAAATAAATTTTGGCTTAGCAACATATTAGGATTATGCAATCCAATCCATACAAATTCCTTAACTATTGTTGATGAGTTGGGGGTGAACAAAGGTTCTGAGATATGCGAGGGGTTTGTATTGAGAGAAAATTGTCAAAATGAGGGGGAACAGATTCATGGTTACTGCTCACAGACAACAACAATCAACTGTAATGTAAACCAAAGAATATGCCACTGTAATTCATCCAAGAAACTACGATTTCAAAATGTTATCATACATAATTCCTCTAAACTGTAATTAAATTTTAGGAACATGGGGTGAAAAATGAATATGGGAAGGTGAGGGGATTCTAATTAGCGAAAAGTGAGATAATGGTAGGGAGGAGAGCGGATACTGTTCATAAAATTAATTAAGTAATCCATAATCATTCTATATCAAATGCAAAATATCCTACACCAACCAAAAATCATTGTGCTCAATTAAACAACCATTGTGTATAACTCAAACAATTACGTGTATTACTTGTTCACTGTTCGCAATTAAATCATTAACACGGTATCATCAAAACAAGACAATATGCCTTCCAAAAAAACCTATAGGAGTTCTATTTCTTCCCAATTGTCCCAGTTAATATTTAAAACAATTTCTAAATGAACACACAGTCACTTGTTCCAGTCTGTTCCATTAAAACATTAACCATTGTCTAGAACTATCTCTTCAAATCAAACACAGACACAAAAATCACACCCGATTCCATTCCTCAATTCCATTTAATAATTAAATTGTAATGAGATCGTATTGTTGCGGACCCTGTGCCTAATCTGAAGCAATGCATGATATCCATCAACCATACACAGTGGACAAACAAAACACAATCATCAATATATCCTGACTTTCCATTTAAACGCATAGCAATCACCATTTCAACTCATACTATGCTTGGAATAAACAGACCATTTGACAAAACACAGAGTATTTATGTGACTGTACAGGTCCAACTACTCTGAATCTAAACATCCACAATGTTGAGCTATCAATCAATACAACGAGGTAGCAACAGTAAGCCCGATCTCATCTCATAAATTGATCAAATTTGCAACAAACCATATTGTTTAAAAACCCATGACCATCTTTGATGGCGCAATCAATAATATCCATAGCATATACAGTGGATGGACATGCCATAATTACCACGATTGCAATACTCCCATGGAAATTAAAAACCCACAGTCACAACAATCATCAACTCAACCTAACATGTTGTAGGAAGGCCACACATACCCAACGCACGAAGCATTGTTCTGACTTTATCAATTTAAACTAATGCTAGGTTAATAATTAAATAATCGCAATGTAAAAGACAACGACTGTGCAATCTCATTTCTCCAATCAACCAATTAACCATGCTGAGCTTACCAATTTGACTCTTATAATAACCAATTGTAGTGACTAAAAACCAATAACCAAAACGACTGTCAACATAATCAACAGAGATGAGCCAACGATAGAATATTGTCAAAGATACACCACCAACTCATAACAATCAACAGCATACCCGACCAAACATAATGGTTCCCTCTATCAAAACCGGGCTTGATAAGTCAAGGGTTTGCTTTGTTAACCAACACAAGGAAACTAGAGTCGACCCCCCAACATCAGGTGAGAACCTCCAAGACCAATGGTGCACACACTGTGTATACTACCAATAACTTCGTAGACAGTGTGACAATTCCCGTGATAGGAGAGATTATGAGCAGAGGAGCAAGGCTTCATTTTTGTCCTGTAACAATACTTAGAACACGCAGGGTATAACCCTCATGGTTTTCCCAATCAACTGAAGAATGTTGAGATAAAACAAAGCCGAGAAATAGCAATCAACCTTAAGCAATCCCTTTGGCATAACGACTATCACAACCCCCTGCAAAAACACCAGTAACATGAACAAACCCATATCCAAGTGAACGATACGCAGTGACCAAAGTGTTTCAAACCCAGCAAACCCCATAACAACAAATGAATGGGTATGGTGATAAGAAAGCGTTGAGACGGCCAGCCAATCTGGACCGAATGAAAACCCTTCAACCAAGACCAATAAGGATGACAGAGAGACTTCATGGTTTCTAAACTCAGAATGATCAATGAAACTGTAACTTCAAACATTATTGCAATGAAAACCACACCAACCATTCATTTCAGAAAAATATCACAAATTTACACAGTTGCCAGACTTAAGGAAAGCACAGACCCATACATCACTGAACCAATATCTATTTCATAACCAGAGTGGATTCTTGGATGGTGAAAAGACATACCTATAACCACAAAAACCTTAAAAACGCGAGCTTGGTTGAGCAGTTCTTCCTCTGCTTGAAAGTTGTATCTTAGCCACAACGAACACAATTAAACAATAGACAGGGTGACGGCTAGTGGGAGGGGTATGGAGTGATGTGCAGTAAATGCACATCGCCTCCACCCTCAATTCATTCAATTCCATAGTACATGCCAGCCACTAATGCATTAACTTATTCAATTAAACCATGCATCGAAACCAACATCCACTAATTGCCAAGAGCGCCAACCTATGTCACATTAACCACTGCCAACCATACTATTGCGCATATCACATGTGTTTCCATATAACTCAATAAATCATATAGCCACTAACTCGTTAGCTAGGATTAACACCATTTCTCTTAACTTCAAATGCATAGTGCAACATCATATAGCATAGTAGCATAGTTCCTCTCTTGTGTATTTTATTCATATTTCTTTATTTCTTTTCAATTGTTCTTATTCCCCTTCAATTTCTCTAATTTGTTGCTACTAACATGTATCTTTTGCAGGTGGCACAAGTAATAATTCAAGGAGTAAATAGAAAAGGTAGCAATGGATATCATAAGCCATTATGACATGACATTCAAGCCTAGAGCAAGAAAACAAACATGCATTATCCATCATCCATCTGTCGTGAATAAAACCAATATTGATCATCAATCATGCTCAAACCTGTAAGCAGTGTTGAACAACAGTGAAAACATCAAATAAGAACCAGATATGATCCTCCAATCTACAAGGGGGTCCCACCTACTAGTATTATATATATATCATTAGCTTATAATTAATAGGATTTTACCAATACTTTGTGGGTGAAATCCTCATTGCGATTTTAATCGTCAACACCCCCTATTGTGTTAGTAGAGGATAATCAAGAAAGAGAAGAGAGGGCCTATATTCAAGAGAGGGAAGGGTTGATGGGAATTCCCTAGTGGATTCATTGGAATGTAGTGGGTGAATGGATTCATACTATCACATGAAATGTAATGGTATGGATGAGGAACCACCCTATATAAACACTAATAACAAGGAAGGGAAAATTAGTGGAGTTTCCACTCAGTTTCAAGAAAATTTGAGAAACCCCTAGAGTGAGAATAAAATAGGAATAAACGGGAAAGGAGAAAGGACTCTAGATCAAATAGGGTTTTAACAAGGAAGGTAAAATGAGTGGAGTACTCGGTTTCAAGAAAAATGGAGAAACCCCTAGAGGGAGAAGAAAATAGGAATAAAATGGAAAGGAGAAAGGCCTCTAGATCAAATAGGGTTTTAATATTCATTATCTATTCAAGATTGTAGGTTAATTAGGGCACTTCAACTAGGGCTTCCAACAACTAATTAGCAAAAAATTAACAAAGAAAATGTAAGCTAACCTAGAGTTAATTTCTAGTTTCCTTTGTGGACTAATAAAGATAAGTGTTGGAAATGAAAGAGCACCAAAAGGAAAGAACTCACCTAAATAAGTGTTAGTGTAGGTGTTGAAACTTCTTGGGATAAAGATGAGAGTTGTGGAATTCTATGAGAGAGTGTTATGACTCCTAAATGATCATCCACACATAGCTTGATCCTTGTACAAAATAGATTTTTATTGTTCTCGATCTACCACGTATTATTACACAAAAATATATAATGAATGGAGACCCAAGTTCCCTCAAAAGTGCTCAATACCTCCCTTTCCCTAACTAAATTAGGATATCTCTTGAAGTTGTAGGGATGAATTATCCAAGGTATGAGAGAACTAAGCCTTTCTATATGTCCGACGATGGGGCAAAAATCCTACAATGTTGGATCCAAGCCAATAGAAAGAGATCCTTATTGAAGTGTTGGAGAAGACAAATGCAAGTAACCAAAGAGCTTGGTAAGTGAATTAGGTATCTAGATAAAGATTTGATGCTAATACAAGTATGTCTTTGCACCAAAATGAGAGAGAGAGAGAGAAGGAAATCAAAGAGGCATTAAATGGTATAAATAGGCAAGGGAACGACCTCATGGTGTAATTTTACAACAAACTAATTGTTAGAGAGAAAACACCGTACAAAAGGTTCAAACCCCTAGATTTGACCACGTATCATGAGTTTCTAAATTAATTATGTGGGTTTTTCCCTTAAAATGGGATTTATGTTTCATTAGTTGTTGGAATAATGAGAGGGGGGGGTGAATCAGTATTCACACTTTTACCACTTTTAACCACAATATATAAACTTCAACTTAATCAATAGTATATCATCAACATATCATCAGCATATCATCAATATATCATCAGTATATCATGAGCATATAAACATAAGAAATATCGCATCAACAACATCACATCAAGTACACAGTACACTAGAATTTACGTGGGAACCCAAACGAGAGAAAACCATAGAATGATTTCTTATATATCAAAGAATACATCAATTGGAAGCACCAACTTCCCAATTTTCCAACTACAAATGGAAGGAGGCTATGACCCCCTATTTGTAGGCTCCAACCTAAAGGAAGCTACAACTCCCTAAATTCTCTAGCTCCATCCAGAAGGAGGCTACAACCCCTTGATTTGTAGGCTCCAACATAAAGGAAGTTTGAACTCCCTAATTCTCCGGCTCCAACCAGAAGGAGGCTACAACCCCCTTTCCTTGCCTCATCCTACCACCCTAAAATATAAATGTAGACCAATTGTCACTACCACAATCACTCCCACTGTCGCATCAACCTATAACCTGTCAACCTGTCACTAATCAACATGTCCAATGTGTCACTATCACCAATACTCAACTAGATCCTCTCACATGGATCATATACCAAGGACACCTCTCAACTAGATTTCCAACATTACCAAAACATTCCTCTACCAATAATGTTCCAAGATCACCAACATACCATCACAAGATATGTGTCTCAACCATGTACCAAAGCATGTACCAAACCATCAACTTGTACCATACCAAGCATCAACCATGTACCACCACTTGTACCACAACAAGTGCATCAACCATGCACCATAACCCGTACCATATTCCCCAACCATCAACCATGTACATCAACACCATACCAAGTACCAATATTGTACCATACCATGTATCAACCATGTACATCAACACATGTACCATACCATGTACCATCAATGTATCTCAACCATATACCATATCACTCAATCATTCCATACATCATCTACCATAGGATATATCAATCAAGTACCATCAAAGGTGTACCTCAACAAAGTACCAAACAACCAAGATCATATACCAAGTATATGCATCAACCATGCACCTAATATGTGTATCAAGCATGTGTCAATGCCTCAACAATATACCAAAGACTTGCCTCAAGCATGCACCATAACATCATCAACATGTAACCCTCAAAACAT